>CAJHQQ010003901.1:0-36111 GCA_905132885.1 Moricandia moricandioides | reverse complement strand
GCCTTATCACTGGTGGTTTTGTCGCGTTTCCCTAAACATTAAACCCTAAACCCTAAACCTTAAACCCTATAATCTTCAACTCGGAAAATTTGGGTGAATTTGCGCGGGACCCTCATGGTTCGTTGGTATTTCTACTTTACGAAAGTACGTGGATATTGATTGAAAACACGACTACAAAACGCATAAAGACCCGTTGCAACTATTTTAAGGCCCAAAACGTTTCACATCCAGTTTGAGGCTCAAAACGGTTGAATTCGGGTTCAAAAATGGCAAGACCTTCTCAGTGCAGCTGATGGTTTTGTGTGGTGTTTCCCTAAACCCTAAACCCCAAACACTAAACCCCAAAACCCTAAACACTAAACCGTAATCCCCAAACCCTAAACCCCAAACCCTAAACCCTAAACCTTAAACCCTATATATTTTGTTTAGAAAATTCGAGTGAATTTACGTGGGACCCGCAATGATTTATTGGGCATTTCTACTTTACGGAAAGTCTGTGGGATAATGATCCGAAACACAGATGCAAAACGGCAATATAGACAGGTTCACAAACTATTTTAAGGCCTAAACCGTTTCCCAGCCAGTTTGAGGGCTCAAAAGGGGTTGAATTCGGGTAACAAAATGGCCACGCCTTATCACTGGTGGTTTGGTCGTCGTTTCCCCTAAACATTATCACCCCTAAACCCTTAACCTTATAATCTTCAACTCGGAAAATTTGGATGAATTTGCGCGGGCCCTCATGGTTCGTTGGTATTGTCTACTTAACAAAGTACGTGGATATTGATTGAAAACTACGACTAACAAAACGCAAATAAAAGCCACGTTGGCAACTATTTAAGGCCCCAAAAACGTTTCACATCCAGTTTGAGGCCCAAAACCGGTTGACTTCGGGTCCAAAAATGGCGAGACCTTATCAGTGCAGCTGATGGGTTTTGTGGGTGTGGTTTCCCTAAACCCTAAACTCCAAACCCTAAACCCCAAAACCCTAAACCTTAAACCCTAATCCCCAAACCCTAAACCCTAAACCCTAAACCTTACACCCTATATACTTTTGTTTAGAAAATTCGAGTGAATTTACGTGGGACCCGCATGATTTATTGGCATTTCTACTTTACGAAAGTCTGTGGATAATGATCGAAAACACGATGACAAAACGCATATAGACAGGTTCACAACTATTTTAAGGCCTAAAACGTTTCACAGTCAGTTTGAGGCTCAAAAGGGTTGAATTCGGGTACAAAATGGCCAGGCCTTATCACTGGTGGTTTTGTCGCGTTTCCCTAAACATTAAACCCTAAACCCTAAACCTTAAACCCTATAATCTTCAACTCGGAAAATTTGGGTGAATTTGCGCGGGACCCTCATGGTTCGTTGGTATTTCTACTTTACGAAAGTACGTGGATATTGATTGAAAACACGACTACAAAACGCATAAAGACCCGTTGCAACGATTTTAAGGCCCCAAATGTTTCACATCCAATTTGAGGCTGAAACGGTTGAATTCGGGTCCAAAAATTGCCAGACCTTATTAGTGCAGCTGATGGTTTTGTGGTGTTTCCCTAAACCTTAAACCCCAAACGATAAACCCCAAAACACGAAACCTTAAACCCTAATCCCCAAACCCTAAACCTTAAACCCTAAAATAGTTGCAAACAGGCCATTGATGGTTTTGTGGCATTTCCCTAAACCCTAAACCCTAAACCCCCAACCCTAATCTCCAAACCCTAAAACCTAAACCCTAAATCTTAAACCCTATATCCTTTTGTTTAGAAAATTCTGGTGAATTTATGTGGGACCCGCATGATTCATTGGCATTTCTATTTTACGAAAGTGCGTTGATATTGATCGAAAAACACGATGACAAAATATAGACAGGTTTACAACTATTTTAAGGCCTAAAACGTTTCTCAGTCGGTTTGAGGCTCAAAAGGGCTGAATTAGAGTACAAAATGGCCAGGCCTTATCACTGGTGGTTTTGTCGCGTTTCCTTAAACCTTAAACCCTAAACCTTAAACCTTATAATCTTCAACTCGAAAATTTGGGTGAATTTGGGCGGGACCCTCATGGTTCGTTGGTATTTCTACTTTACAAAAGTACGTGGATATTGATTAAAATCACGACTACAAAACACATAAAGACCCGTTGCAACGATTTTAAGGCCCAAAACGTTTCACATCCAGTTTGAGGCTCAAAACGGTTGAATTCGGGTTCAAAAATGGCAAGACCTTCTCATTGCAGCTGATGGTTTTGGGGTTGATGGTTTTGTGGTGTTTCCCTAAACCCTAAAACCCAAAAACTAAACCCCAAAACCCTAAACACTAAACCCTAATCCCCAAACCCTAAACCCTTAAACCCTAATCCCCAAACCCTAAACCTTAAACCCTAAAATAGTTCCAAACAGGCCATTGATGGTTTTGTGGCATTTCCCTAAACCCTAAACCCTAAACCCCAAACCCTAATCTCCAAACCCTAAAACCTAAACCCTAAAACCTTAACCCTAATCTTAAACCCTATATCCTTCTGTTTAGAAAATTCTGGTGAATTTATGTGGGACCCGCAAGATTCCTTGGCATTTCTATTTTACGAAAGTGCGTTGATATTGATCGAAAACACGATGACAAAATATAGACAGGTTTACAACTACTTTAAGGCCTAAAACGTTTCTCAGTTAGTTTGAGGCTCAAACGGGTTGAATTCGGGTACAAAATGGCCAGGCCTTATCACTGGTGGTTTTGTCGCGTTTCCCTAAACATTAAACCCTAAGCCCTAAACCTTAAACCCTATAATCTTCAACTCGGAAAATTTGGGTGAATTTTCGCGGGACCCTCATGGTTCGTTGGTATTTCTACTTTACGAAAGTACGTGGATATTAATTGAAAACACGACTACAAAACGCATAAAGACCCGTTGCAACGATTTTAAGGCCCAAAACGTTTCACATCCAGTTTGAGGCTCAAACGGTTGAATTCGGGTCCAAAAATTGCCAGACCTTATTAGTGCAGCTGATGGTTTTGTGGTGTTTCCCTAAACCCTAAACCCCAAACACTAAACCCCAAAACACTAAACCTTAAACCCTAATCCCCAAACCCTAAACCTTAAACCCTAAAATAGTTCCAAACAGGGCCATTGATGGTTTTGTGCATTTCCCTAAACCCTAAACCCTAAACCCCAAACCCTAATCTCCAAACCCTAAAACATAAACCCTAAATCTTAAACCCTATATCCTTCTGTTTAGAAAATTCTGGTGAATTTATGTGGGACCCGCAAGATTCATTGGCATTTCTATTTTACGAAAGTGCGTTGATATTGATCGAAAACACGATGACAAAATATAGACAGGTTTACAACTACTTTAAGGCCTAAAACGTTTCTCAGTCAGTTTGAGGCTCAAACGAGTTGAATTAGGGTACAAAATGGCCAGGCCTTATCACTGGTGGTTTTGTCGCGTTTCCTTAAACCTTAAACCCTAAACCTTAAACCTTATAATCTTCAACTCGGAAAATTTGGGTGAATTTGGGCGGGACCCTCATGGTTCGTTGGTATTTCTACTTTACAAAAGTACGTGGATATTGATTAAAATCACGACTACAAAACGCATAAAGACCCGTTGCAACGATTTTAAGGCCCAAAACGTTTCACATCCAGTTTGAGGCTCAAAACGGTTGAATTCGGGTTCAAAAATGGCAAGACCTTCTCAGTGCAGCTGATGGTTTTGTGGTTGATGGTTTTGTGGTGTTTCCCTAAACCCTAAACCCCAAACCCCTAAACACTAAACCCTAATCCCCAAACCCTAAACCCTAAACCCTAAACCTTAAACCTTATATATTTTGTTTAGAAAATTCGAGTGAATTTACGTGGGACCCGCATGATTTATTGGCATTTCTACTTTACGAAAGTCCGTGGATAATGATCAAAAACAAGATGACAAAACGCATATAGACATGTTCACAACTATTTTAAGGCCTAAAACGTTTCACAGTCAGTTTGAGGCTCAAAAGGGTTGAAGTCGGGTACAAAATGGCCAGGCCTTATCACTGGTGGTTTGTCGCGTTTCCCTAAACAGTAAACCCTAACCCTATACCTTAAACCCTATAATCTTCAACTCGGAAAATTTGGGTGAATTTGCGCGGGACCCCGCATGGTTCGTTGGTATTTCTACTTTAACGAAAGTACGTGGATATTGATTGAAAACACGATTTTAAGGCCCCAAGCGATTCACATCCAATTTGGAGGCTCAAACGGTTGAATTCGGGTCCAAAAATTGCCAGACCTTATTAGTGGCAGCTGATGGTTTGTGGTGTTTTCCCTAAACCCTAAACCCAAACAATAAACCCCAAAACACGAAACCTTAAACCTTAATCCCCAAACCCTAAAATAGTTGCAAAAGGCCGTTGATGGTTTTGTGGCATTTCCCTAAACCCTAAATAGTTGCAAACATGCAATTGATGGTTTCAACTCGGAAAATTTGGGTGAATTTGGGCGGGACCCTTATGGTTCGTTGGTATTTCTACTTTACAAAAGTACGTGGGATATTGATTAAAATCACGACTACAAAACGCATAAAGACCCGTTGCAACGATTTTAAGGCCCAAAACGTTTCACATCCAGTTTGAGGCTCAAAACGGTTGAAATCGGGTTCAAAAATGGCAAGACCTTCTCAAGTGCAGCTGATGGTTTTGTGGTGTTTTCCCTAAACCCTAACCCAAACATTAAACCCCAAACCCCTAAACACTAAACCCTAATCCCCAAACCCTAAACCCTAAACCCTAAACCTTAAACCCTATAATATTTTGTTTAGAAAATTCAAGTGAATTTACGTGGGACCCGCATGATTATTGGCATTTCTACTTTACGAAAGTCCGTGGATAATGATCGAAAACAAGATGACAAAACGCATATAGACATGTTCACAACTATTTTAAGGCCTAAAACGTTTCACAGTCAGTTTGAGGCTCAAAAGGGTTGAATTCGGGTACAAAATGGCCAGGCCTTATCACTGGTGGTTTTGTCGCGTTTCCTTAAACATTAAACCCTAAACCCTAAACCTTAAACCCTATAATCTTCAACTCGGAAAATTTGGGTGAATTTGCACGGGACCCGCATGGTTCGTTGGTATTTCTACTTTACGAAAGTACGTGGATATTGATTGAAAACACGATTTTAAGGCCCCAAACTATTCACATCCAATTTGAGGCTCAAACGGTTGAATTCGGGTCCAAAAATTGCCAGACCTTATTAGTGCAGCTGATGGTTTTGTGGTATTTCCCTAAACCCTAAACCCCAAACAATAAACCCCAAAACACGAAACCTTAAACCCTAATCCCCAAACCCTAAACCTTAAACCCTAAAATAGTTGCAAACAGGCCATTGATGGTTTTGTGGCATTTCCCTAAACCCTAAATAGTTGCAAACATGCCATTGATGGTTTCAACTCGAAAATTTGGGTGAATTTGGGCGGGACCCTCATGGTTCGTTGGTATTTCTACTTTACAAAAGTACGTGGATATTGATTAAAAATCACGACTACAAAACGCATAAAGACCCGTTGCAACGATTTTAAGGCCCAAAACGTTTCACATCCAGTTGAGGCTCAAAACGTTTGAATTCGGGTTCAAAAATGGCAAGACCTTCTCAGTGCAGCTGATGGTTATGGGGTTGATGGTTTTGTGGTAATTCCCTAAACCCATAAAACCCCAAAAACTAAACCCCAAAACCCTAAACACTAAACCCTAATCCCCAAACCCTAAACCCTAAACCCTAACCCTTAACCCTAATCCCCAAAACCCTAAACCTTAAACCCTAAAATAGTTGCAAACAGGCCATTGATGGTTTTTGTGGCATTTCCCTAAACCCTAAACCCTAAACCCAAACCCTAATCTCCAAACCCTAAAACCTAAACCCTAAATCTTAAAACCCTATATCCTTCTCTTTAGAAAATTCTGGTGAATTTATGTGGGACCCGCATGATTCATTGGCATTTCTATTTTACGAAAGTGCGTTGATATTGATCGAAAACACGATGACAAAATATAGACAGGTTTACAACTATTTTAAGGCCTAAAACGTTTCTCAGTCGGTTTGAGGCTCAAAAGGGCTGAATTAGAGTACAAAATGGCCAGGCCTTATCACTAGTGGTTTTGTCGCGTTTTCTTAAACCTTAAACCCTAAACCTTAAACCTTATAATCTTCAACTCGGAAAATTTGGGTGAATTTGGGCGGGACCCTCATGGTTCGTTGGTATTTCTACTTTACAAAAGTACGTGGATATTGATTAAAATCACGACTACAAAACGCATAAAGACCCGTTGCAACGATTTTAAGGCCCAAAACGTTTCACATCCAGTTTGAGGCTCAAACGGTTGAATTCGGGTCC
The DNA here is from genome assembly GCA_905132885.1 of Moricandia moricandioides. Lineage (NCBI taxonomy): Eukaryota > Viridiplantae > Streptophyta > Magnoliopsida > Brassicales > Brassicaceae > Moricandia > Moricandia moricandioides. Next base: position 29,738 of record CAJHQQ010003901.1, on the reverse strand, counting down.
AAAAATTGCCAGACCTTATTAGTGCAGCTGATGGTTTTGTGGTGTTTCCCTAAACCTTAAACCCCAAACAATAAACCCCAAAACACGAAACCTTAAACCCTAATCCCCAAACCCTAAACCTTAAACCCTAAAATAGTTCCAAACAGGCCATTGATGGTTTTGTGGCATTTCCCTAAACCCTAAACCCTAAACCCCAGACCCTAATCTACAAACCCTAAAACCTAAACCCTAAATCTTAAACCCTATATCCTTCTGTTTAGAAAATTCTGGTGAATTTATGTGGGACCCGCATGATTCATTGGCATTTCTATTTTACGAAAGTGCGTTGATATTGATCGAAAACACGATGACAAAATATAGACAGGTTTACAACTATTTTAAGGCCTAAAACGTTTCTCAGTCGGTTTGAGGCTCAAAAGGGCTGAATTAGAGTACAAAATGGCCAGGCCTTATCACTGGTGGTTTTGTCGCGTTTTCTTAAACCTTAAACCCTAAACCTTAAACCTTATAATCTTCAACTCGGAAAATTTGGGTGAATTTGGGCGGGACCCTCATGGTTCGTTGGTATTTCTACTTTACAAAAGTACGTGGATATTGATTAAAATCACGACTACAAAACACAAAAAGACCCGTTGCAACGATTTTAAAGCCCAAAACGTTTCACATCCAGTTTGAGGCTCAAAACGGTTGAATTCGGGTTCAAAAATGGCAAGACCTTCTCATTGCAGCTGATGGTTTTGGGGTTGATGGTTTTGTGGTGTTTCTCTAAACCCTAAAACCCAAAAACTAAACCCCAAAACCCTAAACACTAAACCCTAATCCCCAAACCCTAAACCCTTAAACCCTAATCCCTAAACCCTAAACCTTAAACCCTAAAATAGTTCGGAACAGGCCATTGATGGTTTTGTGGCATTTCCCTAAACCCTAAACCCTAAACCCCAAACCCTAATCTCCAAACCCTAAAACCTAAACCCTAAAACCTTAACCCTAATCTTAAACCCTATATCCTTCTGTTTAGAAAATTCTGGTGAATTTATGTGGGACCCGCAAGATTCCTTGGCATTTCTATTTTACGAAAGTGCGTTGATATTGATCGAAAACACGATGACAAAATATAGACAGGTTTACAACTACTTTAAGGCCTAAAACGTTTCTCAGTCAGTTTCAGGCTCAAACGAGTTGAATTAGGGTACAAAATGGCCAGGCCTTATCAATGGTGGTTTTGTCGCGTTTCCTTAAACCTTAAACCCTAAACCTTAAACCTTATAATCTTCAACTCGGAAAATTTGGGTGAATTTGGGCGGGACCCTCATGGTTCGTAGGTATTTCTACTTTACAAAAGTACGTGGATATTGATTAAAATCACGACTACAAAACGCATAAAGACCCGTTGCAACGATTTTAAGGCCCAAAACGTTTCACATCCAGTTTGAGGCTCAAAACGGTTGAATTCGGGTTCAAAAATGGCAAGACCTTCTCAGTGCAGCTGATGGTTTTGTGGTTGATGGTTTTGTGGTGTTTCCCTAAACCCTAAACCCCAAACCCCTAAACACTAAACCCTAATCCCCAAACCCTAAACCCTAAACCCTAACCTTAAACCTTATATATTTTGTTTAGAAAATTCGAGTGAATTTACGTGGGACCCGCATGATTTATTGGCATTTCTACTTTACGAAAGTCCGTGGATAATGATCAAAAACAAGATGACAAACGCATATAGACATGTTCACAACTATTTTAAGGCCTAAAACGTTTCACAGTCAGTTTGAGGCTCAAAAGGGTTGAAGTCGGGTACAAAATGGCCAGGCCTTATCACTGGTGGTTTTGTCGCGTTTCCCTAAACAGTAAACCCTAAACCCTATACCTTAAACCCTATAATCTTCAACTCGAAAATTTGGGTGAATTTGCGCGGGACCCGCATGGTTCGTTGGTATTTCTACTTTACGAAAGTACGTGGATATTGATTGAAAACACGATTTTAAGGCCCCAAGCGATTCACATCCAATTTGAGGCTCAAACGGTTGAATTCGGGTCCAAAAATTGCCAGACCTTATTAGTGCAGCTGATGGTTTTGTGGTGTTTCCCTAAACCCTAAACCCCAAACAATAAACCCCAAAACACGAAACCTTAAACCTTAATCCCCAAACCCTAAAATAGTTGCAAACAGGCCATTGATGGTTTTGTGGCATTTCCCTAAACCCTAAAATAGTTGCAAACATGCAATTGATGGTTTCAACTCGGAAAATTTGGGTGAATTTGGGCGGGACCCTTATGGTTCGTTGGTATTTCTACTTTACAAAAGTACGTGGATATTGATTAAAATCACGACTACAAAACGCATAAAGACCCGTTGCAACGATTTTAAGGCCCAAAACGTTTCACATCCAGTTTGAGGCTCAAAACGGTTGAATTCGGGTCCAAAAATGGCGAGACCTTATCAGTGCAGCTGATGGTTTTGTGGTGTTTCCCTAAACCCTAAACCCTAAACACTAAACCTTAAACCCTAATCCCCAAACCCTAAACTAAACCCTAAGCCCTAAACCTTACACCCTATATATTTTGTTTAGAAAAATTGAGTGAATTTACGTGGGACCCGCATGATTTATTGGCATTTATACTTTACAAAAATCTGTGGATAATGATCAAAAACACGATGACAAAACGCATATAGACAGGTTCACAACTATTTTAAGGCCTAAAACGTTTCCAAGTCAGTTTGAGGCTCAAAAGGGTTGAATTCGGATACAAAATGGCCAGGCCTTATCACTGGTGGTTTTGTCGTGTTTCCCTAAACATTAAACCCTAAACCCTAAACCTTAAACCCTATAATCTTCAACTCGGAAAATTTGGGTGAATTTGCGCGGGACCCGCATGGTTCGTTGGTATTTCTACTTTACGAAAGTACGTGGATATTGATTGAAAACACGATTTTAAGGCCCCAAACTATTCACATCCAATTTGAGGCTCAAACGGTTGAATTCGGGTCCAAAAATTGCCAGATCTTATTAGTGCAGCTGATGGTTTTGTTGTGTTTCCCTAAACCCTAAACCCCAAACAATAAACCCCAAAACATGAAACCTTAAACCCTAATCCCCAAACCCTAAACCTTAAACCCTAAAATAGTTGCAAACAGGCCATTGATGGTTTTGTGGCATTTCCCTAAACCCTAAAATAGTTGCAAACATGCCATTGATGGTTTCAACTCGGAAAATTTGGGTGAATTTGGGCGGGACCCTCATGGTTCGTTGGTATTTCTACTTTACAAAAGTACGTGGATATTGATTAAAATCACGACTACAAAACGCATAAAGACCCGTTGCAACGATTTTAAGGCCCAAAACGTTTCACATCCAGTTTGAGGCTCAAAACGTTTGAATTCGGGTTCAAAAATGGCAAGACCTTCTCAGTGCAGCTGATGGTTATGGGGTTGATGGTTTTGTGGTAATTCCCTAAACCATAAACCCCAAAAACTAAACCCCAAAACCCTAAACACTAAACCCTAATCCCCAAACCCTAAACCCTAAACCCTTAAACCCTAATCCCCAAACCCTAAACCTTAAACCCTAAAATAGTTGCAAACAGGCCATTGATGGTTTTGTGGCATTTCCCTAAACCCTAAACCCCAAACCCTAATCTCCAAACCCTAAAACCTAAACCCTAAATCTTAAACCCTATATCCTTCTCTTTAGAAAATTCTGGTGAATTTATGTGGGACCCGCATGATTCATTGGCATTTCTATTTTACGAAAGTGCGTTGATATTGATCAAAACGCGATGACAAAATATAGACAGGTTTACAACTATTTTAAGGCCTAAAACGTTTCTCAGTCGGTTTGAGACTCAAAAGGGTTGAATTAGAGTACAAAATGGCCATGCCTTATCACTGGTGGTTTTGTCGCGTTTCCTTAAACCTTAAACCCTAAACCTTAAACCTTATAATCTTCAACTCGGAAAATTTGGGTGAATTTGGGCGGGACCCTCATGGTTCGTTGGTATTTCTACTTTACAAAAGTACGTGGATATTGATTAAAATCACGACTACAAAACGCATAAAGACCCGTTGCAACGATTTTAAGGCCCAAAACATTTCACATCCAGTTTGAGGCTCAAAACGGTTGAATTCGGGTTCAAAAATGGCAAGACCTTCTCAGTGCAGCTGATGGTTTTGGGGTTGATGGTTTTGTGGTGTTTCCCTAAACCCTAAACCCCAAAAAGTAAACCCCAAAACCCTAAATACTAAACCCTAATCCCCAAACCCTAAACCCTTAAACCCTAATCCCCAACAGGTTTACAACTACTTTAAGGCCTAAAACGTTTCTCAGTTAGTTTGAGGCTCAAACGGGTTGAATTCGGGTACAAAATGGCCAGGCCTTATCACTGGTGGTTTTGTCGCATTTCCCTAAACATTAAACCCTAAACCTTAAACCCTATAATCTTCAACTCGGAAAATTTGGGTGAATTTGCGCGAGACCCTCATGGTTCGTTGGTATTTCTACTTTACGAAAGTACGTGGATATTAATTAAAAACACGACTACAAAACGCATAAAGACCCGTTGCAACGATTTTAAGGCCCAAAACGTTTCACATCCAGTTTGAGGCTCAAACGGTTGAATTCGGGTCCAAAAATTGCCAGACCTTATTAGTGCAGCTGATGGTTTTGTGGTGTTTCCCTAAACCCTAAACCCCAAACACTAAACCCCAAAACACTAAACCTTAAACCTTAATCCCCAAACCCTAAACCTTAAACCCTTAAATAGGTCCAAACAGGCCATTGATGGTTTTGTGGCATTTCCCTAAACCCTAAACCCCAAACCCTAAACCCCAAACCCTAATCTCCAAACCCTAAAACATAAACCCTAAATCTTAAACCCTATATCCTTCTGTTTAGAAAATTCTGGTGAATTTATGTGGGACCCGCAAGATTCATTGGCATTTCTATTTTACGAAAGTGCGTTGATATTGATCGAAAACACGATGACAAAATATAGACAGGTTTACAACTACTTTAAGGCCTAAAACGTTTCTCAGTCAGTTTGAGGCTCAAACGGGTTGAATTAGGGTACAAAATGGCCAGGCCTTATCACTGGTGGTTTTGTCGCGTTTCCTTAAACCTTAAACCCTAAACCTTAAACCTTATAATCTTCAACTCGAAAAATTTGGGTGAATTTGGGCGGGACCCTCATGGTTCGTTGGTATTTCTACTTTACAAAAGTACGTGGATATTGATTAAAATCACGACTACAAAACGCATAAAGACCCGTTGCAACGATTTTAAGGCCCAAAACGTTTCACATCCAGTTTGAGGCTCAAAACGGTTGAATTCGGGTTCAAAAATGGCAAGACCTTCTCAGTGCAGCTGATGGTTTTGTGGTTGATGGTTTTGTGGTGTTTCCCTAAACCCTAAACCCCAAATATTAAACCCCAAAACCCTAAATACTAAACCTTAATCCCCAAACCCTAAACCCCAAACCCTAAACCTTAAACCGTATATATTTTGTTTAGAAAATTTGAGTGAATTTACGTGGGACCCGCATGATTTATTGGCATTTCTACTTTACGAAAGTCTGTGGATAATGATCGAAAACACGATGACAAAACGCAATAGATAGGTTCACAACTATTTTAAGGCCTAAAACGTTTCATAGTCAGTTTGAGGCTCAAAAGTGTTGAATTCGGGTACAAAATGGCCAGGCCTTATCACTGGTTTTTTTGTCGCGTTTCCCTAAACATTAAACCCTAAACCCTAAACCTTAAATCCTATAATCTTCAACTCGGAAAATTTGGGTGAATTTGCGCGGGACCCTCATGGTTCGTTGGTATTTCTACTTTACGAAAGTACGTGGATATTGACTGAAAACACGACTACAAAACGCATAAAGACCCGTTGCAACTATTTTAAGGCCCAAAACGTTTCACATCCAGTTTGAGGCTCAAAACGGTTGAATTCGGGTCCAAAAATGGCGAGACCTTATCAGTGCAGCTGATGGTTTTGTGGTGTTTCCCTAAACCCTAAACCCTAAACACTAAACCTTAAACCCTAATCCCCAAACCCTAAACTAAACCCTAAGCCCTAAACCTTACACCCTATATATTTTGTTTAGAAAAATTGAGTGAATTTACGTGGGACCCGCATGATTTATTGGCATTTATACTTTACAAAAGTCTGTGGATAATGATCAAAAACACGATGACAAAACGCATATAGACAGGTTCACAACTATTTTAAGGCCTAAAACGTTTCCAAGTCAGTTTGAGGCTCAAAAGGGTTGAATTCGGATACAAAATGGCCAGGCCTTATCACTGGTGGTTTTGTCGTGTTTCCCTAAACATTAAACCCTAAACCCTAAACCTTAAACCCTATAATCTTCAACTCGGAAAATTTGGGTGAATTTGCGCGGGACCCTCATGGTTCGTTGGTATTTCTACTTTACGAAAGTACGTGGATATTGATTGAAAACACGATTTTAAGGCCCCAAGCGATTCACATCCAATTTGAGGCTCAAACGGTTGAATTCGGGTCCAAAAATTGCCAGACCTTATTAGTGCAGCTGATGGTTTTGTGGTGTTTCCCTAAACCCTAAACCCCAAACACTAAACCCCAAAACCCTAAACACTAAACCCTAATCCCCAAACCCTAAACCCCAAACCCTAAACCCTAAACCTTAAACCCTATGTATTTTGTTTAGAAAATTCGAGTGAATTTACGTGGGACCCGCATGATTTATTGGCATTTCTACTTTACGAAAGTCTGTGGATAATGATCGAAAACACGATGACAAAACACATATAGACAGGTTCACAACTATTTTAAGGCCTAAAACGTTTCACAGTCAGTTTGAGGCTCAAAAGGGTTGAATTCGGGTACAAAATGGCCAGGCCTTATCACTGGTGGTTTTGTCGCGTTTCCTTAAACATTAAACCCTAAACCCTAAACCTTAAACCCTATAATCTTCAACTCGGAAAATTTGGGTGAATTTGCACGGGACCCGCATGGTTCGTTGGTATTTCTACTTTACGAAAGTACGTGGATATTGATTGAAAACACGATTTTAAGGCCCCAAACTATTCACATCCAATTTGAGGCTCAAACGGTTGAATTCGGGTCCAAAAATTGCCAGATCTTATTAGTGCAGCTGATGGTTTTGTGGTGTTTCCCTAAACCCTAAACCCCAAACAATAAACCCCAAAACATGAAACCTTAAACCCTAATCCCCAAACCCTAAACCTTAAACCCTAAAATAGTTACAAACAGGCCATTGATGGTTTTGTGGCATTTCCCTAAACCCTAAAATAGTTGCAAACATGCCATTGATGGTTTCAACTCGGAAAATTTGGGTGAATTTGGGCGGGACCCTCATGGTTCGTTGGTATTTCTACTTTACAAAAGTACGTGGATATTGATTAAAATCACGACTACAAAACGCATAAAGACCCGTTGCAACGATTTTAAGGCCCAAAACGTTTCACATCCAGTTTGAGGCTCAAAACGTTTGAATTCGGGTTCAAAAATGGCAAGACCTTCTCAGTGCAGCTGATGGTTATGGGGTTGATGGTTTTGTGGTAATTCCCTAAACCATAAACCCCAAAAACTAAACCCCAAAACCCTAAACACTAAACCCTAATCCCCAAACCCTAAACCCTAAACCCTTAAACCCTAATCCCCAAACCCTAAACCTTAAACCCTAAAATAGTTGCAAACAGGCCATTGATGGTTTTGTGGCATTTCCCTAAACCCTAAACCCTAAACCCCAAACCCTAATCTCCAAACCCTAAAACCTAAACCCTAAATCTTAAACCCTATATCCTTCTCTTTAGAAAATTCTGGTGAATTTATGTGGGACCCGCATGATTCATTGGCATTTCTATTTTACGAAAGTGCGTTGATATTGATCGAAAACGCGATGACAAAATATAGACAGGTTTACAACTATTTTAAGGCCTAAAACGTTTCTCAGTCGGTTTGAGACTCAAAAGGGTTGAATTAGAGTACAAAATGGCCAGGCCTTATCACTGGTGGTTTTGTCGCGTTTCCTTAAACCTTAAACCCTAAACCTTAAACCTTATAATCTTCAACTCGGAAAATTTGGGTGAATTTGGGCGGGACCCTCATGGTTCGTTGGTATTTCTACTTTACAAAAGTACGTGGATATTGATTAAAATCACGACTACAAAACGCATAAAGACCCGTTGCAACGATTTTAAGGCCCAAAACATTTCACATCCAGTTTGAGGCTCAAAACGGTTGAATTCGGGTTCAAAAATGGCAAGACCTTCTCAGTGCAGCTGATGGTTTTGGGGTTGATGGTTTTGTGGTGTTTCCCTAAACCCTAAACCCCAAAAAGTAAACCCCAAAACCCTAAATACTAAACCCTAATCCCCAAACCCTAAACCCTTAAACCCTAATCCCCAACAGGTTTACAACTACTTTAAGGCCTAAAACGTTTCTCAGTTAGTTTGAGGCTCAAACGGGTTGAATTCGGGTACAAAATGGCCAGGCCTTATCACTGGTGGTTTTGTCGCATTTCCCTAAACATTAAAACCCTAAACCTTAAACCCTATAATCTTCAACTCGGAAAATTTGGGTGAATTTGCGCGAGACCCTCATGGTTTGTTGGTATTTCTACTTTACGAAAGTACGTGGATATTAATTAAAAACACGACTACAAAACGCATAAAGACCCGTTGCAACGATTTTAAGGCCCAAAACGTTTCACATCCAGTTTGAGGCTCAAACGGTTGAATTCGGGTCCAAAAATTGCCAGACCTTATTAGTGCAGCTGATGGTTTTGTGGTGTTTCCCTAAACCCTAAACCCCAAACACTAAACCCCAAAACACTAAACCTTAAACCTTAATCCCCAAACCCTAAACCTTAAACCCTTAAATAGGTCCAAACAGGCCATTGATGGTTTTGTGGCATTTCCCTAAACCCTAAACCCCAAACCCTAAACCCCAAACCCTAATCTCCAAACCCTAAAACATAAACCCTAAATCTTAAACCCTATATCCTTCTGTTTAGAAAATTCTGGTGAATTTATGTGGGACCCGCAAGATTCATTGGCATTTCTATTTTACGAAAGTGCGTTGATATTGATCGAAAAACACGATGACAAAATATAGACAGGTTTACAACTACTTTAAGGCCTAAAACGTTTCTCAGTCAGTTTGAGGCTCAAACGGGTTGAATTAGGGTACAAAATGGCCAGGCCTTATCACTGGTGGTTTTGTCGCGTTTCCTTAAACCTTAAACCCTAAACCTTAAACCTTATAATCTTCAACTCGAAAAATTTGGGTGAATTTGGGCGGGACCCTCATGGTTCGTTGGTATTTCTACTTTACAAAAGTACGTGGATATTGATTAAAATCACGACTACAAAACGCATAAAGACCCGTTGCAACGATTTTAAGGCCCAAAACGTTTCACATCCAGTTTGAGGCTCAAACGGTTGAATTCGGGTTCAAAAATGGCAAGACCTTCTCAGTGCAGCTGATGGTTTTGTGGTTGATGGTTTTGTGGTGTTTCCCTAAACCCTAAACCCCAAACATTAAACCCCAAAACCCTAAATACTAAACCTTAATCCCCAAACCCTAAACCCTAAACCCTAAACCTTAACCCCTATATATTTTGTTTAGAAAATTCAAGTGAATTTACGTGGGACCCGCATGATTTATTGGCATTTCTACTTTACGAAAGTCTGTGGATAATGATCGAAAACACGATGAAAAAACGCATATAGACAGGTTCATAACTATTTTAAGGCCTAAAACGTTTCACATCCAGTTTGAGGCTCAAAACGGTTGAATTCGGGTTCAAAAATGGCAAGACCTTCTCAGTGCAGCTGATGGTTTTGTGGTGTTTCCCCAAACACTAAACCCCAAAACCCTAATGACTAAACCCTAATCCCTAAACTCTAAACCCCAAACCCTAAACCCTAAACCTTAAACCCTATGTATTTTGTTTAGAAAATTCGAGTGAATTTACGTGGGACCCGCATGATTTATTGGCATTTCTACTTTACGAAAGTCTGTGGATAATGATCGAAAACACGATGACAAAACACATATAGACAGGTTCACAACTATTTTAAGGCCTAAAACGTTTCACAGTCAGTTTGAGGCTCAAAAGGGTTGAATTCGGGTACAAAATGGCCAGGCCTTATCACTGGTGGTTTTGTCGCGTTTCCTTAAACATTAAACCCTAAACCCTAAACCCTAAACCTTAAACCCTATAATCTTCAACTCGGAAAATTTGGGTGAATTTGCGCGGGACCCTCATGGTTCGTTGGTATTTCTACTTTACGAAAGTACGTGGATATTGATTGAAAACACGACTACAAAACGCATAAAGACCCGTTGCAACTATTTTAAGGCCCAAAACGTTTCACATCCAGTTTGAGGCTCAAAACGGTTGAATTCGGGTCCAAAAATGGCGAGTCCTTATCAGTGCAGCTGATGGTTTTGTGGTGTTTCCCTATACCCTAAACCTTAAACACTAAACCCCAAAACTCTAAACCTTAAAACCCTAATCCACAAACCCTAAACCCTAAACCCTAAACCTTACACCCTATATACTTTTGTTTAGAAAATTCGAGTGAATTTACGTGGGACCCGCATGATTTATTGGCATTTCTACTTTACGAAAGTCTGTGGATAATGATCGAAAACACGATGACAAAACGCATATAGACAGGTTCACAACTATTTTAAGGCCTAAAACGTTTCACATCCAGTTTGAGGCTCAAAACGGTTGAATTCGAGTTCAAAAATGGCAAGACCTTCTCAGTGCAGCTGATGGTTTTGTGATTGATGGTTTTGTGGTGTTTCCCTAAACCCTAAACCCCAAACACTAAACCCCAAAACCCTAAACACTAAACCCGAATCCCCAAACCCTAAACCCCAAACCCTAAACCCTAAACCTTAAACCCTATGTATTTTGTTTAGAAAATTCGAGTGAATTTACGTGGGACCCGCATGATTTATTGGCATTTCTACTTTACGAAAGTTTGTGGATAATGATCGAAAACACGATGACAAAACACATATAGACAGGTTCACAACTATTTTAAGGCCTAAAACGTTTCACAGTCAGTTTGAGGCTCAAAAGGGTTGAATTCGGGTACAAAATGGCCAGGCCTTATCACTGGTGTTTTGTTGCGTTTCCCTAAACATTAAACCCTAAAACCCTAAACCTTAAACCCTATAATCTTCAACTCAGAAAATTTGGGTGAATTTGCGCGGGACCCGCATGGTTCGTTGGTATTTCTACTTTACGAAAGTACGTGGATATTGATTGAAAACACGACTACAAAACGCATAAAGACCTGTTGCAATATTTTAAGGCCCAAAACGTTTCACATCCAGTTTGAGTCTCAAACGGTTGAATTCGAGTCCAAAAATGGCGAGTCCTTATCAGTGCAGCTGATGGTTTTGTGGTGTTTTCCCTATACCCTAACCTTAAACACTAAACCCCAAAAACTCTTAACCTTAAACCCCTAATCCCCAAACCCTAAACCCTAAACCCTAAACCTTACACCCTATATACTTTTGTTTAGAAAATTCGAGTGAATTTACGTGGGACCGGCATGATTTATTGGCATTTTCTACTTTACGAAAGTCTGTGGATAATGATCGAAAACACGATGGACAAAACACATATAGACAGGTTCACAACTATTTTTAGGCCTTAAAACGTTTCACAAGTCAGTTTGAGGCTCAAAAGGGTTGAATTCGGGTACAAAATGGCCAGGCCTTATCACTGGTGTTTTTTGTCGCGTTTCCCTAAACATTAAACCCTAAACCCTAAACCTTAAACCCTATAATCTTCAACTCGGAAAATTTGGGTGAATTTGCGCGGGACCCGCATGGTTCGTTGGTATTTCTACTTTACGAAAGTACGTGGATATTGATTGAAAACACGACTACAAAACGCATAAAGACCCGTTGCAAATATTTTAAGGCCCAAAACGTTTCACATCCAGTTTGAGGCTCAAAACGGTTGAATTCGGGTCCAAAAATGGCGAGTCCTTATCAGTGCAGCTGATGGTTTTGTGGTGTTTCCCTATACCCTAAACCTTAAACACTAAACCCCAAAACTCTAAACCTTAAACCCTAATCCACAAACCCTAAACCCTAAACCCTAAACTAACCTTACACCCTATATACTTTTGTTTAGAAAATTCGAGTGAATTTACGTGGGACCCGCATGATTTATTGGCATTTCTACTTTACGAAAGTCTGTGGATAATGATCGAAAACACGATGACAAAACGCATATAGACAGGTTCACAACTATTTTAAGGCCTAAAACGTTTCACATCCAGTTTGAGGCTCAAAACGGTTGAATTCGGGTTCAAAAATGGCAAGACCTTCTCAGTGCAGCTGATGGTTTTGTGGTTGATGGTTTTGTGGTGTTCCCTAAACCCCTAAACCCCAAACACTAAACCCCAAAACCCTAAACACTAAACCCTAATCCCCAAACCCTAAACCCCAAACCCTAAACCCTAAACCTTAAACCCTATGTATTTTGTTTAGAAAATTCGAGTGAATTTACGTGGGACCCGCATGATTTATTGGCATTTCTACTTTACGAAAGTCTGTGGATAATGATCGAAAACACGATGACAAAACACATATAGACAGGTCACAACTATTTTAAGGCCTAAAACGTTTCACAGTCAGTTTGAGGCTCAAAAGGGTTGAATTCGGGTACAAAATGGCCAGGCCTTATCACTGGTGGTTTTGTCGCGTTTCCTTAAACCTTAAACCCTAAACCTTAAACCTTATAATCTTCAACTCGGAAAATTTGGGTGAATTTGGGCGGGACCCTCATGGTTCGTTGGTATTTCTACTTTACAAAAGTACGTGGATATTGATTAAAATCACGACTACAAAACGCATAAAGACCCGTTGCAACGATTTTAAGGCCCAAAACGTTTCACATCCAGTTTGAGGCTCAAAACGGTTGAATTCGGGTTCAAAAATGGCAAGACCTTCTCAGTGCAGCTGATGGTTTTGTGGTGTTTCCCCAAACACTAAACCCCAAAACCCTAATCACTAAACCCTAATCCCTAAACTCTAAACCCCAAACCCTAAACCCTAAACCTTAAACCCTATGTATTTTGTTTAGAAAATTCGAGTGAATTTACGTGGGACCCGCATGATTTATTGGCATTTCTACTTTACGAAAGTCTGTGGATAATGATCGAAAACACGATGACAAAACACATATAGACAGGTTCACAACTATTTTAAGGCCTAAAACGTTTCACAGTCAGTTTGAGGCTCAAAAGGGTTGAATTCGGGTACAAAATGGCCAGGCCTTATCACTGGTGGTTTTGTCGCGTTTCCCTAAACATTAAACCCTAAACCCTAAACCTTAAACCCTATAATCTTCAACTCGGAAAATTTGGGTGAATTTGCGCGGGACCCGCATGGTTCGTTGGTATTTCTACTTTACGAAAGTACGTGGATATTGATTCAAAACACGACTACAAAACGCATAAAGACCCGTTGCAAATATTTTAAGGCCCAAAACGTTTCACATCCAGTTTGAGGCTCAAAACGGTTGAATTCGGGTCCAAAAATGGCGAGTCCTTATCAGTGCAGCTGATGGTTTTGTGGTGTTTCCCTATACCCTAAACCTTAAACACTAAACCCCAAAACTCTAAACCTTAAACCCTAATCCCCAAACCCTAAACCCTAAACCTAAACCTTACACCCTATATACTTTTGTTAGAAAATTCGAGTGAATTTACGTGGGACCCGCATGATTTATTGGCATTTCTTTTTAGGAAAGTCTGTGGATAATGATCGAAAACACGATGACAAAACACATATAGACAGGTTCACAACTATTTTAAGGCCTAAAACGTTTCACAGTCAGTTTGAGGCTCAAAAGGGTTGAATTCGGGTACAAAATGGCCAGGCCTTATCACTGGTGGTTTTGTCGCGATTTCCCTAAACATTAAACCCTAAACCCTAACCTTAAACCCTATAATCTTCAACTCGGAAAATTTGGGTGAATTTGCGCGGGACCCGCATGGTTCGTTGGTATTTCTACTTTACGAAAGTACGGTGGATATTGATTGAAAACACGACTACAAAACGCATAAAGACCCGTTGCAAATATTTTAAGGCCCAAAACGTTCACAATCCAGTTTGAGGCTCAAAACGGTTTGAATTCGGGTCCAAAAATGGCGAGTCCTTATCAGTGCAGCTGATGGTTTTGTGGTGTTTCCCTATACCCTAAACCTTAAACACTAAACCCAAAACTCTAAACCTTAAACCCTAATCCACAAACCCTAAACCCTAAACCCTAAACCCTAAACCTTACACCCTATATACTTTTGTTTAGAAAATTCGGAGTGAATTTACGTAGGGACCCGCATGATTTATTGGCATTTCTACTTTACGAAAGTTTGTGGATAATGATCGAAAACACGATGACAAAAACGCATGATAGACCGGTTCACAACTATTTTAAGGCCTAAAACGTTTCACATCCAGTTTGAGGGCTCAAAACGGTTGAATTCGGGGTTCAAAATGGCAAGACCTTCTCTCAGTGCAGCTGATGGTTTTGTGGTTGATGGTTTTGTGGTGTTTCCCTAAACCCTAAACCCCAAACACTAAACCCCAAAACCCTAAACACTAAACCCTAATCCCTAAACCCTAAACCCCAAACCCTAAACCCTAAACCTTAAACCCTATGTATTTTGTTTAGAAAATTCGAGTGAATTTACGTGGGACCCGCATGATTTATTGGCATTTCTACTTTACGAAAGTCTGTGGATAATGATCGAAAACACGATGACAAAACACATATAGACAGGTTCACAACTATTTTAAGGCCTAAAACGTTTCACAGTCAGTTTGAGGCTCAAAAGGGTTGAATTCGGGTACAAAATGGCCAGGCCTTATCACTGGTGGTTTTGTCGCGTTTCCCTAAACATTAAACCCTAAACCCTAAACCTTAAACCCTATAATCTTCAACTCGGAAAATTTGGGTGAATTTGCGCGGGACCCGCATGGTTCGTTGGTATTTCTACTTTACGAAAGTACGTGGATATTGATTGAAAACACGACTACAAAACGCATAAAGACCCGTTGCAACTATTTTAAGGCCCAAAACGTTTCACATCCAGTTTGAGGCTCAAAACGGTTGAATTCGGGTCCAAAAATGGCGAGTCCTTATCAGTGCAGCTGATGGTTTTGTGGTGTTTCCCTATACCCTAAACCTTAAACACTAAACCCCAAAACTCTAAACCTTAAACCCTAATCCACAAACCCTAAACCCTAAACCCTAAACCTTACACCCTATATACTTTTGTTTAGAAAATTCGAGTGAATTTACGTGGGACCCGCATGATTTATTGGCATTTCTACTTTACGAAAGTCTGTGGATAATGATCGAAAACACGATGACAAAACGCATATAGACAGGTTCACAACTATTTTAAGGCCTAAAACGTTTCACATCCAGTTTGAGGCTCAAAACGGTTGAATTCGAGTTCAAAAATGGCAAGACCTTCTCAGTGCAGCTGATGGTTTTGTGATTGATGGTTTTGTGGTGTTTCCCTAAACCCTAAACCCCAAACACTAAACCCCAAAACCCTAAACACTAAACCCTAATCCCCAAACCCTAAACCCCAAACCCTAAACCCTAAACCTTAAACCCTATGTATTTTGTTTAGAAAATTCGAGTGAATTTACGTGGGACCCGCATGATTTATTGGCATTTCTACTTTACGAAAGTCTGTGGATAATGATCGTAAACACGATGACAAAACACATATAGACAGGTTCACAACTATTTTAAGGCCTAAAACGTTTCACAGTCAGTTTGAGGCTCAAAAGGGTTGAATTCGGGTACAAAATGGCCAGGCCTTATCACTGGTGGTTTTGTTGCGTTTCCCTAAACATTAAACCCTAAACCCTAAACCTTAAACCCTATAATCTTCAACTCAGAAAATTTGGGTGAATTTGCGCGGGACCCGCATGGTTCGTTGGTATTTCTACTTTACGAAAGTACGTGGATATTGATTGAAAACACGACTACAAAACGCATAAAGACCCGTTGCAAATATTTTAAGGCCCAAAACGTTTCACATCCAGTTTGAGGCTCAAAACGGTTGAATTCGGGTCCAAAAATGGCGAGTCCTTATCAGTGCAGCTGATGGTTTTGTGGTGTTTCCCTATACCCTAAACCTTAAACACTAAACCCCAAAACTCTAAACCTTAAACCCTAATCCCCAAACCCTAAACCCTAAAACCCTAAACCTTACACCCTATATACTTTTGTTTAGAAAATTCGAGTGAATTTACGTGGGACCCGCATGATTTATTGGCATTTCTACTTTACGAAAGTCTGTGGATAATGATCGAAAACACGATGACAAAACACATATAGACAGGTTCACAACTATTTTAGGCCTAAAACGTTTCACAGTCAGTTTGAGGCTCAAAAGGGTAGAATTCGGGTACAAAATGGCCAGGCCTTATCACTGGTGGTTTTGTCGCGTTTCCCTAAACATTAAACCCTAAACCCTAAACCTTAAACCCTATAATCTTCAACTCGGAAAATTTGGGTGAATTTGCGCGGGACCCGCATGGTTCGTTGGTATTTCTACTTTACGAAAGTACGTGGATATTGATTGAAAACACGACTACAAAACGCATAAAGACCCGTTGCAAATATTTTAAGGCCCAAAACGTTTCACATCCAGTTTGAGGCTCAAAACGGTTGAATTCGGGTCCAAAAATGGCGAGTCCTTATCAGTGCAGCTGATGGTTTTGTGGTGTTCCCTATACCCTAAACCTTAAACACTAAACCCCAAAACTCTAAACCTTAAACCCTAATCCACAAACCCTAAACCTAAACCCTAAACCCTAAACCTTACACCCTATATACTTTTGTTTAGAAAATTCGAGTGAATTTACGTGGGACCCGCATGATTTATTGGCATTTCTACTTTACGAAAGTCTGTGGATAATGATCGAAAACACGATGACAAAACGCATATAGACAGGTTCACAACTATTTTAAGGCCTAAAACGTTTCACATCCAGTTTGAGGCTCAAAACGGTTGAATTCGGGTTCAAAAATGGCAAGACCTTCTCAGTGCAGCTGATGGTTTTGTGGTTGATGGTTTTGTGGTGTTTCCCTAAACCCTAAACCCCAAACACTAAACCCCAAAACCCTAAACACTAAACCCTAATCCCCAAACCCTAAACCCCAAACCCTAAACCCTAAACCTTAAACCCTATGTATTTTGTTTAGAAAATTCGAGTGAATTTACGTGGGACCCGCATGATTTATTGACATTTCTACTTTACGAAAGTCTGTGGATAATGATCGAAACACGATGACAAAACACATATAGACAGGTTCACAACTATTTTAAGGCCTAAAACGTTTCACAGTCAGTTTGAGGCTCAAAAGGGTTGAATTCGGGTCCAAAAATGGCCAGGCCTTATCACTGGTGGTTTTGTCGCGTTTCCCTAAACATTAAACCCTAAACCCTAAACCTTAAACCCTATAATCTTCAACTCGGAAAATTTGGGTGAATTTGCGCGGGACCCGCATGGTTCGTTGGTATTTCTACTTTACGAAAGTACGTGGATATTGATTGAAAACACGACTACAAAACGCATAAAGACCCGTTGCAAATATTTTAAGGCCCAAAACGTTTCACATCCAGTTTGAGGCTCAAAACGGTTGAATTCGGGTCCAAAAATGGCGAGTCCTTATCAGTGCAGCTGATGGTTTGTGGTGTTTCCCTATACCCTAAACCTTAAACACTAAACCCCAAAACTCTAAACCTTAAACCCTAATCCACAAACCCTAAACCCTAACCCTAAACCTTACACCCTATATACTTTTGTTTAGAAAATTCGAGTGAATTTACGTGGGACCCGCATGATTTTATTGGCATTTCTACTTTACGAAAGTCTGTGGATAATGATCGAAAACACGATGACAAAACGCATATAGACAGGTTCACAACTATTTTAAGGCCTAAAACGTTTCACATCCAGTTTGAGGCTCAAAACGGTTTGAATTCGGGTTCAAAAATGGCAAGACCTTCTCAGTGCAGCTGATGGTTTTGTGGTTGATGGTTTTGTGGTGTTTCCCTAAACCCTAAACCCCAAACACTAAACCCCAAAACCCTAAACACTAAACCCTAATCCCCAAACCCTAAACCCCAAACCCTAAACCCTAAACCTTAAACCCTATGTATTTTGTTTAGAAAATTCGAGTGAATTTACGTGGGACCCGCATGATTTATTGCCATTTCTACTTTACGAAAGTCTGTGGATAATGATCGAAAACACGATGACAAAACACATATAGACAGGTTCACAACTATTTTAAGGCCTAAAACGTTTCACAGTCAGTTTGAGGCTCAAAAGGGTTGAATTCGGGTACAAAATGGCCAGGCCTTATCACTGGTGGTTTTGTCGCGTTTCCCTAAACATTAAACCCTAAACCCTAAACCTTAAACCCTATAATCTTCAACTCGGAAAATTTGGGTGAATTTGCGCGGGACCCGCATGGTTCGTTGGTATTTCTACTTTACGAAAGTACGTGGATATTGATTGAAAACACGACTACAAAACGCATAAAGACCCGTTGCAAATATTTTAAGGCCCAAAACGTTTCACATCCAGTTTGAGGCTCAAAACGGTTGAATTCGGGTCCAAAAATGGCGAGTCCTTATCAGTGCAGCTGATGGTTTTGTGGTGTTTCCCTATACCCTAAACCTTAAACACTAAACCCCAAAACTCTAAACCTTAAACCCTAATCCCAAACCCTAAACCCTAAACCCTAAACCTTACACCCTATATACTTTTGTTTAGAAAATTCGAGTGAATTTACGTGGGACCCGCATGATTTATTGGCATTTCTACTTTACGAAAGTCTGTGGATAATGATCGAAACACGATGACAAAACGCATATAGACAGGTTCACAACTATTTTAAGGCCTAAAACGTTTCACATCCAGTTTGAGGCTCAAAACGGTTGAATTCGGGTTCAAAAATGGCAAGACCTTCTCAGTGCAGCTGATGTTTTGTGGTTGATGGTTTTGTGGTGTTTCCCTAAACCCTAAACCCCAAACACTAAACCCCAAAACCCTAAACACTAAACCCTAATCCCCAAACCCTAAACCCCTAAACCCTAAACCCTAAACCTTAAACCCTATGTATTTTGTTTAGAAAATTCGAGTGAATTTACGTGGGACCCGCATGATTTATTGGCATTTCTACTTTACGAAAGTCTGTGGATAATGATCGAAAACACGATGACAAAACGCATATAGACAGGTTCACAACTATTTTAAGGCCTAAAACGTTTCACATCCAGTTTGAGGCTCAAAACGGTTGAATTCGGGTTCAAAAATGGCAAGACCTTCTCAGTGCAGCTGATGGTTTTGTGTTGATGGTTTTGTGGTGTTTCCCTAAACCCTAAACCCCAAACACTAAACCCCAAAACCCTAAACACTAAACCCTAATCCCCAAACCCTAAACCCTAAACCCTAAACCCTAAACCTTAAACCCTATGTATTTTGTTTAGAAAATTCGAGTGAATTTACGTGGGACCCGCATGATTTATTGGCATTTCTACTTTACGAAAGTCTGTGGATAATGATCGAAAACACGATGACAAAACGCATATAGACAGGTTCACAACTATTTTAAGGCCTAAAACGTTTCACATCCAGTTTGAGGCTCAAAACGGTTGAATTCGGGTTCAAAAATGGCAAGACCTTCTCAGTGCAGCTGATGGTTTTGTGGTGATGGTTTTGTGGTGTTTCCCTAAACCCTAAACCCCAAACACTAAACCCCAAAACCCTAAACACTAAACCCTAATCCCCAAACCCTAAACCCCAAACCCTAAACCCTAAACCTTAAACCCTATGTATTTTGTTTAGAAAATTCGAGTGAATTTACGTGGGACCCGCATGATTTATTGGCATTTCTACTTTACGAAAGTCTGTGGATAATGATCGAAAACACGATGACAAAACACATATAGACAGGTTCACAACTATTTTAAGGCCTAAAACGTTTCACAGTCAGTTTGAGGCTCAAAAGGGTTGAATTCGGGTACAAAATGGCCAGGCCTTATCACTGGTGGTTTTGTCGCGTTTCCCTAAACATTTAACCCTAAACCTTAAACCCTATAATCTTCAACTCGGAAAATTTGGGTGAATTTGCGCGGGACCCGCATGGTTCGTTGGTATTTCTACTTTACGAAAGTACGTGGATATTGATTGAAAACACGACTACAAAACGCATAAAGACCCGTTGCAATATTTTAAGGCCCAAAACGTTTCACATCCAGTTTGAGGCTCAAAACGGTTGAATTCGGGTCCAAAATTGGCGAGTCCTTATCAGTGCAGCTGATGGTTTTGTGGTGTTTCCCTATACCCTAAACTTTAAACACTAAATCCCAAAACTCTAAACCTTAAACCCTAATCCACAAACCCTAAACCCTAAACCCTAAACCTTACACCCTATATACTTTGTTTAGAAAATTCGAGTGAATTTACGTGGGACCCGCATGATTTATTGGCATTTCTACTTACGAAAGTCTGTGGGATAATGATCGAAAACACGATGACAAAACGCATATAGACAGGTTCACAACTATTTTAAAGGCCTAAAACGTTTCACATCCAGTTTGAGGCTCAAAACGGTTGAATTCGGTTCAAAAATGGCAAGACCTTCTCAGTGCAGCTGATGGTTTTGTGGTTGATGGTTTTCTGGTGTGTTCCCTAAACCCTAAACCCCCAAACACTAAACCCCAAAACCCTAAACACTAAACCTAATCCCCAAACCCTAAACCCCAAACCCTAAACCCTAAACCTTAAACCCTATGTATTTTGTTTAGAAAATTCGAGTGGAATTTACGTGGGCCCGCATGATTTTATTTGGGCATTTCTACTTTCAGCGAAGTCTGTGGGATAATGATCGAAAACACGACGACAAAACTGCATAGAGAACAGTGGTTCACAACTATTGTTAAGGCCTAAAACGTTTCACATCGAGTTTTGAGGCTCAAAACGGTTGAATTTCGGGTTCAAAAATGGCAAGACCTTCTCAGTGCAGCTGATGGTTTTTGGTGGTTGATGGGTTTTGTGGTGTTTCCCTAAACCCTAAACCCCAAACACTAACCCCAAAACCCTAAACACTAAACCCGAATCCCCAAACCCTAAACCCCAAACCCTAAACCCTAAACCTTAAACCCTATGTATTTTGTTTTAGAAAATTCGAGTGAATTTACGTGGGACCCGCATGATTTATTGGCATTTCTACTTTACGAAAGTCTGTGGATAATGATCGAAAACACGATGACAAAAACACATATAGACAGTTCACAACTATTTTTAAGGCCTAAAACGTTTCACAGTCAGTTTGAGGCTCAAAAGGGTTGAATTCGGGTACAAAATGGCCAGTCCTTATCACTGGTGGTTTTGTCGCGTTTCCCTAAACATTAAACCCTAAACCCTAAACCTTAAACCCTATAATCTTCAACTCGGAAAATTTGGGTGAATTTGCGCGGGACCCGCATGGGTTCGTTGTATTTCTACTTTACGAAATACGTGGATATTGATTGAAAACCACGACTACAAAACGCATAAAGAACCCGTTGCAAATATTTTAAGGCCCAAAACGTTTCACATCCAGTTTGAGGCTCAAAACGGTTGAATTCGGGTCCAAAAGTGGCGAGTCCTTATCAGTGCAGCTATGGTTTTTGTGGTGTTTCCTATACCCTAAACCTTAAACACTAAACCCCAAAACTCTAAACCTTAAACCCTAATCCCAAACCCTAAACCCTAAATCCTTTACACCCTATATCTTTTGTTAGAAATTCGAGTGAATTTACGTGGGACCCGCATGATTTATTGGCATCTACTTTAACGAAGTCGTGGATAATGATCGAAAAACAACGATGACAAAAGCATATAGACAGGTTCACACTATTTTAAGGCCTAAAACGTTTCACATCCAGTTTGAGGCTCAAAACGGTTGAATTCGGGTTCAAAAATGGCAGACCTTCCTCAGTGCAGCTGATGTTGGTTTTGTGGTCGTGTTTCCCTAAACCCTAAACCCAAAACTAAAACCCTAAACCCTAAACCTAAACCCCAAACCCTACCCTAAACCTTAAACCCTCGGGAGAAAATTTGGGTGAATTTACGTGGGACCCGCATGATTTTCATTGGTATTTCTACTTTACGAAAGTACGTGGATAATGATTGAAAACACGACTGACAAAACGCATAAAGACACCCGTTGCACAACTATTTTAAGGCCAAAACGTTTCACATCCAGTTTGAGGCTCAAAACGGTTGAATTCGGGTCCAAAAATGGCGAGTCCTTATCAGTGCAGCTGATGGTTTTGTGGTGTTTCCCTATACCCTAAACCTTAAACACTAAACCCCTAAAACTCTAAACCTTAAACCCTAATCCACAAACCCTAAACCCTAAACCCTAAACCTTACACCCTATATACTTTTGTTTAGAAAATTCGAGTGAATTTACGTGGGACCCGCATGATTTATTGGCATTTCTACTTTACGAAAGTCTGTGGATAATGATCGAAAAACACGATGACAAAACGCATATAGACAGGTTCACAACTATTTTAAGGCCTAAAACGTTTCACATCCAGTTTGAGGCTCAAAACTGTTGAATTCGAGTTCAAAAATGGCAAGACCTTCTCAGTGCAGCTGATGGTTTTGTGATTGATGGTTTTGTGGTGTTTCCCTAAACCCTAAACCCCAAACACTAAACCCCAAAACCCTAAACACTAAACCCGAATCCCCAAACCCTAAACCCCAAACCCTAAACCCTAAACCTTAAACACTATGTATTTTGTTTAGAAAATTCGAGTGAATTTACGTGGGACCCGCATGATTTATTGGCATTTCTACTTTACGAAAGTCTGTGGATAATGATCGAAAACACGATGACAAAACGCATATAGACAGGTTCACAACTATTTTAAGGCCTAAAACGTTTCACATCCAGTTTGAGGCTCAAAACGGTTGAATTCGAGTTCAAAAATGGCAAGACCTTCTCAGTGCAGCTGATGGTTTTGTGATTGATGGTTTTGTGGTGTTTCCCTAAACCCTAAACCCCAAACACTAAACCCCAAAACCCTAAACACTAAACCTTAATCCCTAAACCCTAAACCCCAAACCCTAAACCCTAAACCTTAAACCCTATGTATTTTGTTTAGAAAATTCGAGTGAATTTGCGTGGGACCCGCGTCATTTATTGACATTTCTACTTTACGAAAGTCTGTGGATAATAATCGAAAACACGATGACAAAACACATATAGACAGGTTCACAACTATTTTAAGGCCTAAAACGTTTCACAGTCAGTTTGAGGCTCAAAAGGGTTGAATTCGGGTACAAAATGGCCAGGCCTTATCACTGGTGGTTTTGTCACGTTTCCCTAAACATTAAACCCTAAACCCTAAACCTTAAACCTATAATCTTCAACTCGGAAAATTTGGGTGAATTTCCCAGGACCCGCATGGTTCGTTGGTATTTCTACTTTACGAAAGTACGTGGATATTGATTGAAAACACGACTACAAAACGCATAAAGACCCACCCGTTGCAAATATTTTAAGGCCCAAAACGTTTCACATCCAGTTTGAGGCTCAAAACGGTTGAATTCGGGATCCAAAAATGGCGAGTCCTTATCAGTGCAGCTGATGGTTTTGTGGTGTTTCCCTATACCCTAAACCTTAAACACTAAACCCCAAAACTCTAAACCTTAAACCCTAATCCCCAAACCCTAAACCCTAAACCCTAAACCCTAAACCTTACACCCTATATACTTTTGTTTAGAAAATTCGAGTGAATTTACGTGGGACCCGCATGATTTATTGGCATTTCTACTTTACGAAAGTCTGTGGATAATGATCGAAAACACGATGACAAAACACATATAGACAGGTTCACAACTATTTTAAGGCCTAAAACGTTTCACAGTCAGTTTGAGGCTCAAAAGGGTTGAATTCGGGTACAAAATGGCCAGGCCTTATCACTGGTGGTTTTGTCGCGTTTCCCTAAACATTAAACCCTAAACCCTAAGCCTTAAACACTATAATCTTCAACTCGGAAAATTTGGGTGAATTTGCGCGGGACCCTCATGGTTCGTTGGTATTTCTACTTTACGAAAGTACGTGGATATTGATTGAAAACACGACTACAAAACGCATAAAGACCCGATGCAACTATTTTAAGGCCCAAAACGTTTCACATCCTGTTTGAGGCTCAAAACGGTTGAATTCGGGTCCAAAAATGGCGAGTCCTTATCAGTGCAGCTGATGGTTTTGTGGTGTTTCCCTATACCCTAAACATTAAACACTAAACCCCAAAACTCTAAACCTTAAACCCTAATCCACAAACCCTAAACCTAAACCCTAAACACTAAACCTTACACCCTATATACTTTTGTTTAGAAAATTCGAGGGAATTTACGTGGGACCCGCATGATTTATTGGCATTTCTACTTTACGAAAGTATGTGGATAATGATCAAAAACACGATGACAAAACGCATATAGACAGGTTCACAACTATTTTAAGGCCTAAAACGTTTCACATCCAGTTTGAGGCTCAAAACGGTTGAATTCGGGTTCAAAAATGGCAAGACCTTCTCAGTGCAGCTGATGGTTTTGTGGTTGATGGTTTTGTGGTGTTTCCCTAAACTTTAAACCCCAAAACCCTAAACACTAAACCCTAATCCCCAAACTCTAAACCCCAAACCCTAAACCCTAAACCTTAAACCCTATGTATTTTGATTAGAAAATTCGAGTGAATTTACGTGGGACCCGCATGATTTATTGGCATTTCTACTTTACGAAAGTCTGGGGATAATGATCGAAAACACGATGACAAAACACATATAGAAAATTTCACAACTATTTTAAGGCCTAAAACGTTTCACAGTCAGTTTGAGGCTCAAAAGGGTTGAATTCGGGTACAAAATGGCCAGGCCTTATCACTAGTGGTTTTGTCGCGTTTCCCTAAACATTAAACCCTAAACCCTAAGCCTTAAGCCCTATAATCTTCAACTCGGAAAATTTGGGTGAATTTGCGCTGGACCCTCATGGTTCGTTGGTATTTCTACTTTACGAAAGTACGTGGATATTGATTGAAAACACGACTACAAAACGCATAAAGACCCGATGCAACTATTTTAAGGCCCAAAACGTTTCACATTATGTTTGAGGCTCAAAACGGTTGAATTCGGGTCCAAAAATGGCGAGTCCTTATCAGTGCAGCTGATGGTTTTGTGGTGTTTCCCTGTGCCCTAAACCTTAAACACTAAACCCCAAAACTCTAAACCTTAAACCCTAATCCACAAACCCTAAACCCTAAATCCAAAGCCCTAAACCTTACACCCTATATACTTTTGTTTAGAAAATTCGAGTGAATTTATGTGGGACCCGCATGATTTATTGGCATTTCTACTTTACGAAAGTCTGTGGATAATGATCGAAAACACGATGAAAAAACGCATATAGACAGGTTCACAACTATTTTAAGGCCTAAAACGTCTCACATCCAGTTTGAGGCTCAAAACGGTTGAATTCGGGTTCAAAAATGGCAAGACCTTCTCAGTGCAGCTGATGTTTTTGTGGTTGATGGTTTTGTGGTGTTTCCCTAAACCTTAAACCCTAAAACCCTAAACACTAAACCCTAATCCCCAAACTCTAAACCCCAAACCCTAAACCCTAAACCTTAAACCCTATGTATTTTGATTAGAAAATTCGAGTGAATTTACGTGGGACCCGCATGATTTATTGGCATTTCTACTTTACGAAAGTCTGTGGATAATGATCGAAAACACGATGAAAAAACGCATATAGACAAGTTCACAACTATTTTAAGGCCTAAAACGTCTCACATCCAGTTTGAGGCTCAAAACGGTTGAATTCGGGTTCAAAAATGGCAAGACCTTCTCAGTGCAGCTGATGGTTTTGTGGTGTTTCCCTAAACCCTAAACCCCAAACACTAAACCTCAAAACCCTAAACACTAAACCTTAATCCCCAAACCCTAAACCCCAAACCCTAAACCCTAAACTTTAAACCCTATGTATTTTGTCTAGAAAATTCGAGTGAATTTACGTTGGACCCGCATGATTTATTGACATTTCTACTTTACGAAACTCTGTGGATAATGATCAAAAACACGATGACAAAACACATATAGACAGGTTCACCACTATTTTAAGGCCTAAAATGTTTCACAGTCAGTTTCAGGCTCAAAAGGGTTGAATTCGGGTACAAAATGGCCATGCCTTATCACTGGTGGTTTTATCGCGTTTCCCTAAACATTAAACCCTAAACTCTAAACCTTAAACCCTATAATCTTCAACTCGGAAAATTTGGGTGAATTTGCGCGGGACCCGCATGGTTCGTTGGCATTTCTACTTTACGAAAGTCTGTGGATAATGATCGAAAACACGACGACAAAACGCATATAGACAGGTTCACAACTATTTTAAGGCCTAAAACGTTTCACATCCAGTTTGAGGCTCAAAACGGTTGAATTCGGGTTCAAAAATGGCAAGACCTTCTCAGTGCAGCTGATGGTTTTGTGGTCGATGGTTTTGTGGTCTTTCCCTAAACCCTAAACCCCAAACACAAAACCCCAAAACCCTAAACACTAAACCTTAATCCCTAAACCCTAAACCCCAAACCCTAAACCCTAAACCTTAAACCCTATGTATTTTGTTTAGAAAATTCGAGTGAATTTACGTGGGACCCGCGTGATTTATTGACATTTCTACTTTACGAAAGTCTGTGGATAATAATCGAAAACACGATGACAAAACACATATAGACAGGTTCACAACTATTTTAAGGCCTAAAACGTTTCACAGTCAGTTTGAGGCTCAAAAGGGTTGAATTCGGGTACAAAATGGCCAGGCCTTATCACTGGTGGTTTTGTCACGTTTCCCTAAACATTAAACCCTAAACCCTAAACCTTAAACCCTATAATCTTCAACTCGGAAAATTTGGGTGAATTTTCCCAGGACCCGCGTGGTTCGTTGGTATTTCTACTTTACGAAAGTACGTGGATATTGATTGAAAACACGACTACAAAACGCATAAAGACCCACCCGTTGCAAATATTTTAAGGCCCAAAACGTTTCACATCCAGTTTGAGGCTCAAAACGGTTGAATTCGTATCCAAAAATGGCGAGTCCTTATCAGTGCAGCTGATGGTTTTGTGGTGTTTCCCTATACCCTAAACCTTAAACACTAAACCCCAAAACTCTAAACCTTAAACCCTAATCCCCAAACCCTAAACCCTAAACCCTAAACCCTAAACCTTACACCCTATATACTTTTGTTTAGAAAATTCGAGTGAATTTACGTGGGACCCGCATGATTTATTGGCATTTCTACTTTACGAAAGTCTGTGGATAATGATCGAAAACACGATGACAAAACACATATAGACAGGTTCACAACTATTTTAAGGCCTAAAACGTTTCACAGTCAGTTTGAGGCTCAAAAGGGTTGAATTCGGGTACAAAATGGCCAGGCCTTATCACTGGTGGTTTTTTCGCGTTTCCCTAAACATTAAACCCTAAACCCTAAGCCTTAAACACTATAATCTACAACTCGGAAAATTTGGGTGAATTTGCGCGGGACCCTCATGGTTCGTTGGTATTTCTACTTTATGAAAGTACGTGGATATTGATTGAAAACACGACTACAAAACGCATAAAGACCCGATGCAACTATTTTAAGGCCCAAAACGTTTCACATCCTGTTTGAGGCTCAAAACGGTTGAATTCGGGTCCAAAAATGACGAGTCCTTATCAGTGCAGCTGATGGTTTTATGGTGTTTCCCTATACCCTAAACCTTAAACACTAAACCCCAAAACTCTAAACCTTAAACCCTAATCCACAAACCCTAAACCTAAACCCTAAACACTAAACCTTACACCCTATATACTTTTGTTTAGAAAATTCGAGGGAATTTACGTGGGACCCGCATGATTTATTGGCATTTCTACTTTACGAAAGTCTGTGGATAATGATCAAAAACACGATGACAAAACGCATATAGACAGGTTCACAACTATTTTAAGGCCTAAAACGTTTCACATCCAGTTTGAGGCTCAAAACGGTTGAATTCGGGTTCAAAAATGGCAAGACCTTCTCAGTGCAGCTGATGGTTTTGTGGTTGATGGTTTTGTGGTGTTTCCCTAAACCTTAAACCCCAAAACCCTAAACACTAAACCCTAATCCCCAAACTCTAAACCCCAAACCCTAAAACCCTAAACCTTAACCCTATGTATTTTGATTAGAAAATTCGAGTGAATTTACGTGGGACCCGCATGATTTATTGGCATTTCTACTTTACGAAAGTCTGGGGATAATGATCGAAAACACGATGACAAAACACATATAGACAGGTTCACAACTATTTTAAGGCCTAAAACGTTTCACAGTCAGTTTGAGGCTCAAAAGGGTGAATTCGGGTTACAAAATGGCCAGGCCTTATCACTAGTGGTTTTGTCGCGTTCCCTAAACATTAAACCCTAAACCCTAAGCCTTAAACCCTATAATCTTTCAACTCGGAAATTTGGGTGAATTTGCGCGGGACCCCTCATGGTTCGTTGGTATTTCTACTTTACGAAAGTACGTGGATATTGATTGAAAACACGACTACAAACGCATAAGACCCGATGCAACTATTTTAAGGCCCAAAACGTTTCACATCCTGTTTGAGGCTCAAAACGGTTGAATTCGGGTCCAAAAATGGCGAGTCCTATCATGTGCAGCTGATGGTTTTGTGGTGTTTCCCTGTGCCCTAAACCTTAAACACTAAACCCCCAAAACTCTAAACCTTAACCCTAATCCACAAACCCTAAACCCTAAAATCCAAAGCCCTAAATCTTACACCCTATATACTTTTGTTTTAGAAAATTCGAGTGAATTTATGTGGGACCCGCATGATTTATTGGCATTTCTACTTTACGAAAGTCTGTGAGATAATGATCGAAAACACGATGAAAAAACGCATATAGACAGGTTCACAACTATTTTAAGGCCTAAAACGTCTCACATCCAGTTTGAGGCTCAAAACGGTTTTGAATTCGGGTTCAAAAATGGCAAGACCTTCTCAGTGCAGCTGATGTTTTTGTGGTTGATGGTTTTGTGGTGTTTCCCTAAACCTTAAACCCTAAACTAACCCAAAACCCTAAACACTAAACCCTAATCCCCAAACTCTAAACCCCAAACCCTAAACCCTAAACCTTAAACCCTATGTATTTTGTTTAGAAAATTCGAGTGAATTTACGTGGGACCCGCATGATTTATTGGCATTTCTACTTTACGAAAGTCTGTGGATAATGATCGAAAACACGATGAAAAAACGCATATAGACAGGTTCACAACTATTTTAAGGCCTAAAACGTTTCACATCCAGTTTGAGGCTCAAAACGGTTGAATTCGGGTTCAAAAATGGCAAGACCTTCTCAGTGCAGCTGATGGTTTTGTGGTGTTTCCCTAAACCCTAAACCCCAAACACTAAACCCCAAAACCCTAAACACTAAACCCTAATCCCCAAACCCTAAACCCCAAACCCTAAACCCTAAACTTAAACCCTATGTATTTTGTCTAGAAAATTGGCGTGAATTTACGTGGGACCCGCATGATTTATTGACATTTCTACTTTACGAAAGTCTGTGGAT
>CAJHQQ010003900.1:0-36132 GCA_905132885.1 Moricandia moricandioides | reverse complement strand
GGTGTATATCGCCACTTATAGGTTCTCTCCGAGTATAAACCACTAAATTAAAAAATCCCATTTAAGAGAGGTCTAAAATCTCCATATAAACAACTAAGTCAGATCGACTCAGCACTACATCACTACGATTATCAGACGTAGTCTCCAGTCGTTACGGGCTATACGGACCGATATTCAGAACCTAGGCACCGTGATCGTCGCTGCACGCTCAGACTTGAGCGCCTCTGTTAAAAACCTCTTGTCCGGACACACCCACCTCTTCTGTGGAAAATAAGCCATAACGAGCAGCAAGGAAACAAGAGCGAACCCACAGTACTTTGCCTAAAGTAACAACTTCAGCTAGATTAGGAGATAGCTTGAATGGTGATCAAGGTATCTCGGATCTACAAGCTTTGTCCAAGACCACTTGGCTTCTGATTATCCATACGAGTGCTAATGGTAATCCTACCAAGGTGGCGCCATTTAGTTTCTTAGTTCTAGAACGAGTCATGGGACCTTCTGAATGAGCTAAAGAATCTTCACCAGCTGCATTAGATCGATTGCTGTATGCCGAGTATCCTTGGTGTGTAATCCTCTCATCTTTTCACATTGGTTGCAGCTCATTCGTCCACAGATCAATTCATACGGCTTGCCACGAGTAGCTGTGGAAACGTAGATTCTAGTCGACTCATGGAATTGTGCGGTGCTTTCATTCTGCCTGCTACATGGAATGTTTGTCGCACCACGAAGGGTTTTCCGGGAATGGGCTCTCACGAGGGCACGACAATATGTCTATCACATATGCTATAGGCCTACTCTCTCGTAAAACCGCCTATAGCAAGTTTAAACCATATAATCTATACTTTTGCGATGTTTAGCTTCCAGTTTGTGGTATTGAACACATTTGCTGCTATTGAGTTTTTCTTATATTGCATGTCCTTTCTGAATGTCGAAACCCTGTAAGGAGAGCCACTCTATCCTATTGGATCATTAGTTGTATTCTTCTCGTTTTCTTATTTTAATCTCGTAGTGTTTGCGTAAACTATCCCTCCTCTCCATTTGTATCTTTTAGAGTGCAGACATTTCTTCATATTCAACTTTAGTAACATAAGATCACTCTTTTCATCCTTGCAACGGACTACCCATCTCACTCTTCTGTAGAACAGTGTGTGGCACGTTGGTTGGTGTGGTTGTTGAAGTCATATACCTGCTCTGATGATCAACTGGTGTGGTTTACTAGACTTGTGTTGTCTTTATATCTCTCTCCAAGTATTGTTGTCCTTGCTTCTGTTAATAGGGGATGTTGTAGTATCATAGATAAGCTCATATCTCTGACTCTCTCTTGCTCCTATCTCTAACTCAACTACTTCCTACATTCCCCAAAGGAGATAAAGAGTCGATAGTATCTCAAGGACGCGCGGTGGCTATCTGATAGCCCATAAATCCTCTCCCTTACAATCAACGGGAGAACATATAGAAGTCAGAATGGCACTCGCAAGGTGCGCATTATTTATGCAAAATCCATAATGCAGACTCAAACCTCAGACATGTACCAGATGATTGACAAGTTGCTTTCCTGACTAGAATGCACGCAAGTCTCGCTAAGTCTCCAATCATTTCACAGTCCCTCCCGTACCGACCATCGTCTCTGCGGTGACAGTAGTAGAAAACACAGGTTTAGTGCCTAGCTTTAGACAAAGGGAAGTCTCTCCAAAGTAACTCAAGAACCTTAGCATCTCTATTCTGATACAATAGTTCTAGGAAAACTGCTCCATGACAAACGGAATTTCTCACCTGGTAAGAACAAGTTAGCTAGATGTAATGTGCTCATCAGTCTTGTAGAAGCAGCTATGCGAAATGTGCCATCTAGAAAATCGTATGCGTTACAGTGAAGCAACTCAAAGATTAGATCATCCTCCCAGCTTTCTAGTTGCTAGCTCTAGGTTCTCAATGTATAGGTCCATTATGAATTATCCATCTCACGCGCAGATTAAGTGAATTAGGTAAGGAAGTGTACGAGCACATGGTGGACTTTTATGACTTAAGCTTGCTTTCATACGTGTGTACAACCTTACCACAGACGTGCTCTCTAAAGCGAGTCTCTCGATATGTCGTGGCAAAAGAAACTGATTCCTGCTAAGACTCCTAAAGAGTTTTGTGAATAAGTTCGTCCCTAAAATGTCCCATTCAGACTGTGCGCTCCTCCCATGGGCGGTTATAGAAGTTTATACTCTCATACTTCTTTCGCACAATATCAAGTCATCTTCTATAGTAAACCAATTAAGGACTCATAAACTAACGCATTTCTTTATTGGTTCTGATGATCATGATTGCAATAACACCTAGAGGACAATGCTCTACTCTGTTCATTGTGTTCATAAAAGATGACTATCGAGAACCCCTCAGTATCGTAACTGTCTCCACAGCGATATATTATATTAATACAAACTCTTTGAAGTTCAAAGCGTGTCTATCTGGCATATCTCTCTCTTATTCTCGATAGTGCTGTCTTTGGATTGGTTGTGTATCCTCCAGAAAATCTAAGCTGGTAGTCATGGCTGTGTGTAGTAGGTTCGGTATATCTAACCCGGAGACATTATCTTCACTGCGAGTAGATGCTCAATCGATGCAAGTCACATCTCATCATGTTCCATCTCTATCCCTAATGCTCTTGCACAAACCTCAGTTAAGAGCTAATCATTAGGGGAAATTGTCTCAACTACATAGCATCAACGCTCCATTCTTGCGTTGTGGCTCTGCTAAGACTATCCCTCCCATGACTACACTCTAATATAGGGAGTACATTGTGTACCGACTGCGACGCCAACATCGCATACAGATGAGTAGACATGGGATAGTGACAGGAACTCCTTTAGGCCATTAGGTAGTGATTTGCGCATGATTAGTACGAAGACTTACTCTCCATAGCCCACACCCGAATATAAAGCTGTTTCTTATCTATAAGTAGTGTACACTAGTCTGAGATGTGTGTAGACTGCCATCCTTAGCTCCTATACCTGTAAGTAGCAAGTAGGGATTGCGCGATATTTCCTGTGACTAAATCTCACTCTGCTCAGACGACAATACCAATCCCTGAAGACAGAAGATATCTCAATTTCGCTTTCGATCTTCAAATGTATATAGAGGATGTATGGTGAAAGTATAGTAGTATTAAGAGGAGATTGTAGTAAAGCTTACTTAAGGTGGCTGGAACAGAGCAGTATATCTTGATGTGTGGCATCTCTCCCAGCTGAGATACCCAGCAATCCTTTGTTCGATTACTTTCATGTTAGAACTCTAGCATGGAGGCTGCAAATGGTAGTCAGATGAAGTCTCGGTGTCACAAATAAGTCAGCTACATCTTCCAGAACTCCCTAGAGGCACAACGCGTCCATCTGAAGAAGCGGTCTCTTCCGTATATAGACCATCTCACCCCATAAACCGTGCGAATACCACAGTTATGTGTTAGAGGAGAGCCTCTGGTCCAAGCAGTATACATAGTATAGACTGATGTGACTATAACATCACCTATGCTCTGATTATCAACCTTTTAAGCTCACAATCAGGTGCGACTACACAAGCGAACCCGCCCCTAGTGAAATGACCATAAGTGTGAAATAACGCATGAAACAAACATGCTCAGTGAGGTCTGGTATCAATATAGCAGAATTAGGAAATCGTCAATTTAGATAAGTGGGTTCTTAACAAAGCTAACTAATTCGTGAAAATTAACAGACAATGCTCATCAACTAAGTATTAACTGCACTTCTATAGGACATGCCTCTATGTATTTGAGAGTCCAGTTATTAATGTTCTTGCTATTAAAACTGGAGTGAAAGGACCTGTCATCAAAGTATGATTTGGTACCACATTAAGATGGCCTATGAATTATCTAAGTGCACATCGACTCTCGATTCAACCTCATGAATGTTACTAGGATAGCAGTTTGTTATATCCGTCTGCGCTATAGACTAAACCATTGCATACAACGACCAAATGACTTCTACCGTTTTGAGACTGACAGTTTTCCCCACTCAAAGCAAGGAATCAAAGACGCTATGCTCTACTCTCCCTCGATCTGTTCCTCAGTAACTAACCCAGTTTTGTTAGATTGATCGTGAAGTTATGGAGTCGACTACACACCCCAACAGAGAACTGCACGTACACTGTGCAGAAGAGGTCTTATACTCTAGAACAAGCATGCAGAGATAGCAACACATCGCCTTAGAGTTCCCAATCGCATCAAGGTTGATATGTAGATGGTTCTTAGCCATTCCAAGAATCTCGCCAATAGCGACCTATCGTCTATCTCCGAATATGACGTGAAAAACGCGGACATAGCTAACTCACTGCGCGCCACACCGACGCATCTCTGACGATGCGATCTTGCATATTTACTCATATAACACTGCTGCGGTCATATCGGTTAACGTCAGGTAGTAACTCCAATCCGTCCGCTTAAGGTGCCGAACAACCACCCTGAGCGCCTGCACCAATACGCAGCCTGAGATACTCACTACACCTCACTATACCTACACAGATATACACAGCAACATTGGACCCGTCAGGCCATACCGCAGTCCCACTTCCTCTACGCATAAGTAACAGCACGTCAATCCCGACATACCCGAGTGCACCGTACAGCTACGCATAAGCCCGATACTACTGAGACTTATCGTCTAAGAGCAGAGTCTCACTATCTCTCGCTGGCAGCTGCGGCTCGCCCTTAATCCTCTTCCCCACCTGCCACGCTCTCGCTTCATCCGCGTCCTGTGCACGGTCTCCCACAGATAGTCGCAGATCTCACACTCCTACGCCAAATACCACATTCTACCTCTTCCCTCAGAGGCAGCTTGCAATCCAACATCGAGCCATATAGTCTTACCGTGATGATAGTATAGCGACGGTCGGTCCTGCTGATGACGAACCTTATGCCGAAACAAGTCCGCCCAGTACCCTCCAATAGCGTGCCCCTGTCCTTCTGCAACTTCTATACACATCCCAAGCGGAAACCACCTCAAACACCCCTAACTAATACACACGTATCTCGCCCGCAATGTCACTACAAACTCCTACCACGTCATAACAACGTCCGGAGCGGCGTAAACATGCACAGATCCACCAAACACATACGCGGACTGATCCGATCCAAGTCCCGGACAACCATTACATCTATTACCCATCACGTCGTGAGCAGACACATTAGGAAGCACAAAACACAGCTTATCCACCGCTCCCCGGTCGAATCATCGACTCCATCACCACCTTCCGACTGCACTCTCCGCCCAACGGCTTCGCAGAACGGCTTACCAAATTCACCAACCTACGTCCTCCCCATACGGCTCCGATGGCGCTCCCTTGGACCTCTCCCAGCCCCAGAGCATCAACACATTAGTATATCACCTTGAATACTGCATGAGTGCCGATATCAGATCAAGAGAGCTCATCTCCACCACCACACTCATACACCACACACAACCAACAGGCAAAACCAATCCATTATGACTAATACAACATCCCCAGCCCTGCGCCAGCTCATCCCACACCAACGACACAGACGCCACCCATCCGACAAGACCCTTCGAACTTCCCGGCGCACCACCTCCCATGCCTTATCAGTTCTACACAGCACGATCAGAAAGCATATCTCACCTGTATCCCTCGAAAAGCTCCTTCCACTCAAAGACTACCAACGCTGACGCAGTATTTGGCTCCAGATCCGCTCGTATGGGTGCTTGCTGTTTTGATCAGGTTTAAGGTCGATCTCTTTCCTTCTTTTTTTGGAACGTCCTGAAGTTGATTTCATTGGTTACACATCCTTAGCGAGTCAAGTGGTTAATCAGCACTGGTTTTTCTTTCTCCTTGAATGCAATGAATGCTTGTTTGGATAATAGCATCATGTATCACACGTCTATTCCTGTGTCAATTGCCAATGTCTTCCCAAGTAGGGGATGTGACTGAGCTTTCTCATGAGTACACACATCACACAAAGTTTCATCCTCATATCGTCCCCATTAGCAGAGCGACTACCAACCACTTAACTATGTCCTTCAGGTTCACTCTTCGTTGCATTAAGCTACATTGTAGTCGCATTAAGGTTTTGGATGCTTTTCTTTCTTAATCCCTCTCTTCAATAAAATGTGTTTTCGATTCTTCCCAAAAAAACTTCTTTATCCATTGCTCACTAGCAACATTGACACAGCTTCATCGCATCTACAATGAGGGCTATCGTTAGAAGAAGCGTCGGTTTTCCTTTGTGCACCATACACCGTCAGGGTGCTATTTAGACACATCGACTGTGTGCTTCTCGCTTGCTTCCAAGTTCCGTGGCAGTCACTTTGTTGTAGATTCAAGAGGCCTTCTTTGCTACCTTACAAATATCGCCCGTGTCATGGTCTCTTCTTCATTAATGTGTCACTCTGATGCCTCGTGATCATATTCTTTGTTTTGTCATCTTCAGGACTTCAGGTATTTTCTTCTCAAGCAGAATCAATATTATCGTTGGTGTTGGTTTCGCTTCATTGGCAATCAATGCCCTCACTCCTACGGGTATCCACCGCACGTTCCGGCAGTTATATCTTGCAACCGCACTTGACCTTTCGTCTACTATGCGCTACTTGATAGCCTGGATTAGCCCTACGGCCTGGTTCCCTTTATCCTTCACCCAACAACCTGCGGGTTGTGCTCTTTGCCTCTCTCTTATAAGGGATCTCGGTCGATGCTCATCTCACTTAGTGTTATGCATGGCTTCGTTCATCCTTTGAGGAGTATGAAACTCTTGAAGTGCCAGGTATATACTTACCGTGAGTGTCCTTTCGTTTTCTTTTTAAGCTGTGTGCCTCCACAAGGATACCTGTATGCAATCATCCCTGTCTACGCTTCCATTCATAATAGCTGTATCCTCCCATTGTCTCTCGACATCTCTAGACGGTTGCATCCTCCTAGGAAACCGTGACTACTGGTTGACTTCTCTATCCTGCGAGACAGGAAGCACACTAAAGGCCACCTCAGCATATACAAGCACGTTCTCATCTGCTTTGAGGAATAACTCTTCACGTCCTGATCCTGAGCTGAGCATACTCTTCCTTTATTTCTGATGGATCAAAAGGTTGGTAATGTACATTGTAACAAACCTCTTACGTAATTAGATTTCATCTCATGCCAGTATTCAATGGTATACTTCTTGATGTTGCGTCTCGCTAGTAGTCAGCTAGTTGATGCCACCAACTCAGAGGCATAATCATTAGAATTCAGTAGCTCTATTTGAATCTTTTGACTATGGGTGTACTGCTGACAATGCAAAACAAGCGGTCTATCTTCTTCTCCACCCCCCGCAGGCCCCCCCCGCCCCAGCGAAACCGTCGATAGGAATTCTCGATGCTCTCTTTGGTTTATCAAAGTCGAAACTTTTTGAGCTTCTATAAAACCGATTGGGATCTGATCCTCTGTTTATGTTGTTGTTTTTCGTAGAATCTAGTCATATTTCGTTTGATATTGATTCCCATCTAGTGTTGATCCTGATAGATCTAAAGTTCTTACCAATTTGGATTCAAAATAAACCGATCCGTGTGAAAGAAAGTAATCGAATCGTTTGAACTGTTGAATCACTATGCGATTGAAGTTGTTTGCTTTAGCTTTATGATCTAACTGATATGATCGTATTCATCTTCAGGTTCTGGGATTCATAAGACTTAACACTGAATAATCTGAAACTGGGAAGATTTGGTCGATGAATTTCTTCTTGACCGTGATCTGCACACGCTCTCCGCACTATTCCTAGAACCTAGGCATCCGGAGTCAGCTCTCCTAGAAAAAGGAGTTCTATATAAGTCTTTTGGTCTCTATTGCAAGATGTAGATCACTTGATTCTATAGTTCTTATTTCCGATCTTCGCATTCACGTGACATCGCACTCCTTACCTGTGTCTTCTAGAATGTGAATCTAGTGAGTTTAGGTGTACAATGTGTGCAGATATTCATTGGCGATCTCGCACTAGGTCACGTAGATGTGTGCATAGCTCTGGTAATGGTCTTGTTGGAGCTCATGGAATCATCAGCTCATTCCGGTCTTGCTCAGTTCACTCATTGCTGTTTCCGCCTGAACCCATGTCGCCATTAACTCTAACATCTCATAGCCTTAGTCTCCACGAGGATTCGGCATTCTGGCCACGGGTTGGGATACTGAGCCTATATAGAATTTTAAGATTCGCCAAAGCAAGCGCTACTGGAGCTCATCTCGTTTGGTATTAAGGCGAATCTTACGTTGATCGCTTTTAGTCTGTGCATCCCTCAGTAGCTTGTTCTGCCTTACAAGTTCTGCTTCTCTTCTGATTCGTTCACCATGTACCTAAATCAGAAGGAACTTAAACAAGTAAGTTGTTCAAGAGGATTCAAATAGATTGAGCAATCAAAACAAAATTCGCTTTTCAAAACGGTTCAAAAGATCAAGCTTGCAGATCACGGATCAGAGAATTCAATCGACAAATCTTCAGTTCAGATTAATCAGTTTAAGTCTTATGAAATCAGAACCTAAGATGAATACGATCAAATCAGATTAGATCATAAAGCTAAAGCAAACAACTTCAATCGCAAGTGATTCAACAGTTCAAACGATTCGATTACTTCTTTCACACGGATCGGTTTATTTTGAATCCAAATATGGTAAGAACTTTTAGATCTATCAGGATTCAACACAGAATGGATCAATATCAAACGAAAAATATGATTAGATTCTACGAAAAACAACAACAAAACAGAGATCGATCAATCGGTTTTATGAGAAGTCAAAAAAGTTCGACTTGAAAACCAAAGAGAGATCGAGAACTTCCCTATCCAGAGTTACTCTGATACCACTTAATATGATCCTAGGATGTTGCTCTGGATCAGATGGGATAGATCCTTGCCTAAACGAATCAGAGACTCAAGTTTATCAAGGTATGTGGATCGATTGGTGACACAAAGAGATGCGGATGGACTCCTTGATACTCCTAGGATCTAGATCAGATATGACACACCAAACTAGAACCCTTAGACGCCGGATATGACTCACCAGCAAGCTCTCACACTCGACAAAGAAGAGAGAAAGAGTAGACAAAAGGTTTTTGATAAAAAGACTGCTTGATCCAGAATGAGAGTTTACAAGAGTTTAAATAGAGAAACCGAGGCATATGCCTTTAGGTTTCGAGAAATAACATAACATAGAACTATAGTCTAAAACATAACATAAGATAAATAGATAGAGTAGTCTCCTTTAGGCTTGGACCGATATTAGCACTTAGGTGATGTGTGAAGTAGCTTGAGGCCTCGTTAAAAACCTTCCTCCGGAAAACCTCTTTGGGACAAAACCAAGAGCAAGTAAAAGAGCACACCCAAGTACTTGCCTAAGTACTAACTCAGCTAGATGAGGAGATAGCTTGAATGGTGATCAAGGTATCTCGGATCATCAAGCTTTGTCCAAGACCTTCTTCTTGTTTCCATACGAGTCTAAGTAATCCTCCAATGGCTCCATTTAGTTTCTTAGTTCTAGAACGAGTCATGGGACCTTCTGGAATGGCTAAGACATCTTCACCAGCTGATTGATCCATGGTTGCATTCCTGGTTGTATCCTCTTCCTTGTTGCACTGGTCCATGATCACATCATCTACATCAAGCTGGGTTAGTGTCTAGGCAAGACATGGGGTGCATGCTCTTTTCCTTGCTTTTGGTTTTGTCCCACGAGGTTTTCCGGAGGAAGGTTTTTAACGAGGCCACAACTTGTCTTCACATCACTTAGGCCCTATCTCGGTCCAAGGCTAAAGAAGTTTACATTTTATTTCATTTTAAAGCTTATGTTAAACTTAAACTATAGTTTCCTTTTTGCTTATTTCCGAAACCCTAGAGAGCATGTTCTCTGGTTTCTCCTTATTTAAAGGGGTCTCTAAACCCTATTGTAATCATCCATCTTTTAATCAACAAGTTATCTTTCTCCTTGACGGCTCTCTCTCTAGAAGTGTGTCGAGTTCTGGTGTGTAATATCTAGAGACCTAAGGGTGTCTAAATTGGTGTGTCATATCCAATTTGTTCATCTAGGAGTATCAAGAGATCTTCCATCCCTCTTGTGTCACCATTCAATCCACAAACCTTGAAGAACTTGAGTCTCTGATTCGTTCTTGCAAGGATCTATCCATTCCCATCAACCAAAGAGCATCCTAGGGGCGCATCAAGTGGTATCAGAGCAACTTTGGTTGGGAAGTACTCGTTCTCTCTCTTGTTTCTTTTGTGATGCGTCCCTAGGATGCTCTTTGGTTGATGGGAATGGATAGATCCTTGCAAGAACGAATCAGGGACTCAAGTTCTTCAAGGTTTGTGGATTGAATGGTGACACAAGTGGGATGGATGATCTCTTGATACTCCTAGATGAATAACTCGGATATGACACACCAAATTAGACACCCTTAGATCTCTGGATACTACACACCAGACTCGACACACTTTCTAGAGAGAGAGACATCAAGGAGAAAGATACTTGTTTATTAAAAAGCTGGATGAGTACAATAGGGTTTAGAGACCCATTTAAATAAGAAACCAGAGAACATGCTCTCTAGGGTTTCGACAATAACCAAAAAAGGAAACTATAGTTTAACATAAGTTTTTAAAATGAAATGAAATGAAATGTAAACTTCTATAGTCTTGGACCGAGATAGGACTTAGGTGATGTGAAGACAAGTTGTGGCCTCGTTAAAAACCTTCCTCCGGAAAACCTCGTGGGACAAAACCAAAAGCAAGGAAAAGAGCACGCACCCCATGTCTTGCCTAGACACTAACTCAGCTTGATGTAGAGATGGCTTGAATGGTGATCAAGACATCTCGGATCAGACCTTGTCCAAGACTTTCTTGTTGTGGATGTTGATGCGTCCCTAGGATGCTTTTTGGTTGATGGGAATGGATAGATCCTTGCAAGAACGAATCAGGGACTCAAGTTCTTCAAGGTTTGTGGATTGAATGGTGACACAAGAGGGATGGAAGATCTCTTGATACTCCTAGATGAATAACTCGGATATAACACACCAAGCTAACACCCTTAGGTCTCTGGATACTACACACCAGACTCGACACACTTTCTAGAGAGAGAGCCGTCAAGGAGAAAAGATACTTGTTTATTAAAAAAGCTGGATGAGTACAATAGGGTTTAGAGACCCATTTAAATAAGAAACCAGAGAACATGCTCTCTAGGGTTTCGACATTAAGCAAGAAAAAGGAAACTATAGTCTAAGTTTAACATAAGCTTAAAATGAAATAAAAATGTAACTTCTTTTAGTCTTAGACCGAGATAGGGCCTAAGTGATGTGAAGACAAGTTGTGGCCTCGTTAAAAACCTTCCTCCGGAAAACCTCGTGGGACAAAACCAAAAGCAAGGAAAAGAGCACGCACCCCATGTCTTGCCTAGACACTAACTCAGCTTGATGTAGAGATGGCTTGAATGGTGATCAAGACATCTCGGATCAGACCTTGTCCAAGACTTTCTTGTTGTGGATGTGAAGTCAGTAATCCAACAACATTCTCCTTGAGCTTCTTGACTCTGGAACGAGTCATGGGACCTTCAGGAATGGCTAGAGCATCATCACCAGGCTGCTGGTGCAATGTGGCTTCATGTGGCTCATCTAGACTCTCCTTGTTCTCCTTAGTGATCCGGTCCATGATCACATCATCCCCTCCCTCTTGAAAAGGATTTGTCCTCAAATCAGGTTCATCTACAGCAAAAGGAGCCAAGTCAGTGACATTGAAGCTATTTGATACATCATACTTACCTTGGAGATCAAGTTTGTAGGCATTGTCATTGATCTTGTGTATGATCTCGAAGGGTCCATCAACCCTTGGCATCAGCTTGGACTTCCTCTCGTTGGGGAACCTATCCTTCCTCAGGTGCAACCACACTTGGTCACCAACTTCAAAGGTTCTCACACGTCTCCCCTTGTTGGCTTGCTTCTCATAAAGCTTGGTCTTCTGCTCAATGTTTTGTCTAGCCTTCTCATGGATCCGTTGGACCATCTCTGCTTTCTTCTTGCCATCCTAGGGTTGGACTTGGGACTTGGCATGCTTGCAAGTAGCACACCTCCCACAGATTCTTTCTACATCTCTCTTCATGTGCGGCCAATAGAAGTGATCCTGCAAAACTTTTAAGGTCTCGGCAATCCCAAAGTGTCCCATTAGACTGCCCCCATGGGATTCCCTGATAAAAAGATCTCTCAAAGAGCAGTTAGGCACACACAATCTATTGTCATAAAACAAGTAGCATTCCTTTCTAATGTAATGCCCTGCAGCAAACTTAGCACAAGAAGCATAGGCTTCCTTGAAATCATGGTCAGTGTCATACATTTCTTTTATCTGCTCAAACCCAAGCAACTTAGCATCTAGGGTGGTCAAGAGAACATACCTCCGAGATAGTGCATCAGCAACTACATTCTCCTTACCTTGTTTATACTTGATCACGTATGGAAAGGTCTCAATGAATTCAACCCACCTTGCGTGTCTCTTGCTAAGCTTACTCTGCCCTTTTAGATACTTTAGGGACTCATGATCAGTGTGTATGACAAACTCCTTGGGCCACAAGTAGTGTTGCCACGTTTGTAATGCCCTCACCAAGGCATATAGTTCTTTGTCATAGGTTGCATAGTTGAGAGTGGCTCCTCCAAGCTTCTCACTGAAGTATGCAATAGGTTTCCTATCCTGCATCAACACAGCACCAATTCCAATTCCTGAGGCATCACATTCTATTTCAAATGTTTTAGTAAAGTCAGGAAGCATAAGAAGAGGTGATTGAGTAAGCTTCTCTTTTAGGCTCTGGAAAGCCTTTTCTTGTACTTCTCCCCACTTGAATCCAACATCCTTCTTTATCACTTCAGTCAAGGGAGCTGCAATGGTGCTAAAGTCCCTCACAAATCGCCTATAGAACCCAGCAAGCCCATGGAAACTCCTCACTTCTCCTACTGTGGTTGGACTCGGCCAGTCTTTGATGGCTTTGATCTTCTCTTCATCAACCTTAACTCCATCTGCACTCACAACAAAGCCTAGGAAAACCAAGTTATCTGTGCAAAAGGTGCACTTCTTCAAGTTGGCATAAAGCTTCTCATTCCTTAAAACATTCAAGACAGCCCTAAGATGATCTAGATGCTCTT
This sequence comes from Moricandia moricandioides, assembly GCA_905132885.1. Classification (NCBI taxonomy): domain Eukaryota; kingdom Viridiplantae; phylum Streptophyta; class Magnoliopsida; order Brassicales; family Brassicaceae; genus Moricandia; species Moricandia moricandioides. The sequence goes on along the minus strand of CAJHQQ010003900.1, from coordinate 23,000 downwards.
CTAAGTTCTTGCTATATACTAAGATGTCATCAAAGTATACTACAACAGAAATGCCTATGAATGATCTAAGAACATGATTCATTAACCTCATGAATGTACTAGGTGCATTGGTTAATCCAAATGGCATAACTAACCACTCATATAATCCATGTTTAGTTTTGAATGCAGTTTTCCATTCATCTCCTTCTTTCATCCTAATCTGATGATAACCACTTTTTAAATCAATCTTAGAAAAGATGCAAGAACCATGCAATTCATCAAGCATATCATCAAGTCTAGGGATAGGGTGGCGATACTTCACTGTGATGTTGTTGATTGATCTACAATCAACACACATACGCCATGTACCATCCTTCTTAGGCACTAGGAGCACTGGTACAGCACATGGGCTCAAACTCTCTCGGATATAGCCCTTCTCCATGAGTTCCTCTACTTGTCTTTGCAACTCCTTGGTCTCAACCGGATTGGTTCTGTATGCTGGACGGTTTGGAAGTGTAGATCCTGGAACAAAGTCTATCTGATGCTCAATCCCTCTCAAAGGTGGTAAACCAATGGGATTGTCTTCTGGAAATACATCTTGAAACTCCTGCAAAAGAGAAACCATTTCACTCGGATACACCGGTGTAGAATCTGTTAAGTTCAAAAGAGCTTCTTTAAACACAAGTAAGATAGCAGATTGTTTAGAATTGAGAGTTCTTTTGATATCACCCATGTTAGCATAGAAGTTTGGCTGCTTAGTTCCAGCCGGTTTTAGATCAATCTCCTTCTTCTTTTGGAGTTGAATCTGATCTTGTTGTACTTCCTTGGGTGTCAAGGGAACCAGGGTGGTCTTGCGGCCCTTGAACTCAAAGGAGTGCTTGTTGGTGAAGCCATCATGGATAACTCGGCGATCAGATTGCCAAGGTCTTCCAAGAAGTATGTGACCAGCTTGCATAGGCAACACATCACACAAGACTTCATCTTCATATCTCCCAATGGCTAAGGGAATAAGAACTTGACTTGAAACCTTCATGGTGCCTTCTTCATTCAGCCATTGTAACCGGTAAGGCTTGGGATGTTTCTGAACCTTCAATCCCAACTTCTGGACCATTGTTTCACTCGCAGCATTCACACAACTACCTCCATCAACAATGAGGCTGCACACTTTTCCTTGGACCAAGCACCGGGTGTAGAAGAGGTTCTCACGTTGCTCTAGCTCCTCAGCCTTGTTTTGCAAGCTTAGAAGCCTTCTTGCCACTAAAAGCTTTCCCTGGACTGGTCCTTCTTCATGCTCTTCTTCAGTGTCTTCTTCAGTGTCTTCTTGGTCAGACTCGGTGTTGTCATCTTCTGAGGCATACTCTCCATTTTCCAGCAAGATCATGACTCTCTTGTTGGTACATTCATTGGCATAATGTCCTCTTCCTTGGCACTTGAAGCACTTGACATCACGAGCTCTGGAACTAGAAGCTTCAACCTTGCCTTTGCCCTTGTCAAGAGCACTGCTTGGTTTAGTCTCTTCTCTTGGATAGGACTTGTTATCCTTCTGGAATGGTTTAGACTCCTTAGGATAAGGTGACTTCTCTTCCTTGGTGTTGTGTAACCGGTTAGAGCCATATTGGTTGCGTGAATGTCCCCTCCTCTTGAGCTGTTGCTCCACAAGAATAGCCTTGTGTAGCATCTCTTCAAGCTCCACATAATGTTGCATCTCAACATTGTCTTGTATCTCTCGGTTTAAACCACAAAGGAACCTTGACATGGTTGCTTCTCTATCTTCTGATATGCTAGCCCTCAGCATGAGTAACTCCATCTCCTGGTAATACTCCTCCACTGATCTTGATCCTTGGGTAAGTTTCCTCAGCCGGTGGTGCAAGTCTCTGTGGTAATGGCTTGGAACAAACCTCTTGCGCATGATAGACTTCATCTCTGTCCAAGTCTCAACTGGTTCCTCTCCATTCCTCCTACGAGTTGTGATGTACTGATCCCACCAACTCAAAGCATAGTCATAGAACTCAGTGGCAGCAATCTGAATCTTCTTGTGGTTTGTGTACTGCTTACACTGAAAGACTAGCTCAATCTTCTTCTCCCACTCAAGGTAGGCATCCGGATCAGCTTTGCCATGGAATGGGGGTATCTTGATCTTCAAACCAGCAAGCTCATCTCCCTGGTTCATCCTTCTCTCTTGGACACGCCTAGGTCTTCTTGAGGATGAACTGAGGTGCTCATACTCATCATCAGTCTCCTCATAACCATCATGTTCTTGGCGAGTTGTTTGAGGTCTCTCCTCTCTCCTGGTTTCTCGGTTTGGCACTTGACTAGTGGCTCTCCTGATGTCTTCTCTGAGCTCTCTCCTGATGTCATTGAGGTTGGTCCTCATCATCTCGGTCATGGTTGCCACCATACTCTGGTTGAGTTGATTGGTCATAGCCTCCATGAGGAGTTTGTTCTTCCTGACGAGTGCAGCTTCTTCTTCAGACTCGGAGCCCATGCTTCCTGCACAAAGGAAAACAAGACAACCAGTAAAAGATTTCTAGGAAACAAGACAAGCAAAAAGGAAAAAGAAAACAAGCAAAAAGGAAAAGAAAACAAGCTTGTTGTGCAAGACAAAAACAAAAAGGACAATCAGCTAAGCTAAAAGGAAAAGATCAAGCAAAAAGGAAAAACTTCTAAACTTTTTCCTAATCTCTTCTAAGGTTTTCTAGCACCCTAACAATCTTATTCTACTCGTGTTCAAGGTGATAAACAAGTTAATCAGATGAACAAAGTGATCGACAAAGCAAAGACATGCGGCTAGGGTTCTTCTCTCTCTAGGGCTTTCGCAAACAACCAAAAAAGGAAAGTTTTAAATCCTTGTCTAATCTCTTATGCAACTCGAGCAGCCCTAAACAAATCAGTTCTACTGCTTATGCAAGGTGTTAGAGATGAAACACGGATGAAACAAAAAGAAAACAAGAGAGGATAGCGAGTACTTCCCAACCAAAGTTGCTCTGATACCACTTGATGCGTCCCTAGGATGCTCTTTGTGATAAGATCCTAGGATGCTTCTCTGGATGGATGGGATAATCCTTGCAGAAACGAATCAAAAGACTCAAGTTTCTCCAGGTATGTGGATCGAATGGTGACACAAGAGGGATGGATGATCTCTTGATACTCCTAGGCGACTGATCTGGATATGACACACCAAATAAGAAGCCCTTAACTCTGGATATTACACACCAGAAACCTTAAGCAATCTTGACAGAGAAGTAAGGAAGAAGAAACAAGTTTTTGACTGAAATATTTGATGCTTCTTATTAGACTTCGACCAGATATATAAAGGGAGAGACTTGTACATGCACAAGCTCTCGAAAATGCAAGAGGAATAAAGACATAGGCTCCTCTTGGAAACACACAAAGACTGTAGTTTGAAAATAACATAAAAACTTAGAAATATAAAATATCATAAGGTTCTTTATGTGTAGGTCCGAGATCATCTTCTAGGTGATATGTGAAGTAGTCTTGTGGCCTCGTTAAAAACCTCCCTCCGTAAAACCCATTGGGACAAAACCAAAGTGAGGAAAAGAGTACACACAATCCTACTTGCCTAGTTGATGATCAGCTTGAAGGTGGAATGGATTGAATGATGGTTAAGGTGTCTTGGATGATCAAGCTTCGACCAAGACCAATGTATTCTTCTTGTTTCAAAGCATTCTTCCATGTTGCATCCTCAGCTACAAGCTCTTCAGGTTCAGGTTCATGCTTCCATTCTTTGGTGCTTTCCATGATCACATCATCCCCTCCCTCTTCAAAAAGATTTGTCCTCAAATCTTTTTTACCTGCAATAGAGGGGACCAAGTCAGTAACATCAAAGTTTAAAATCAGATTGCACTTACCTTGCAAGCCTCTTTGATAGGCATTGTTGCTGAATGGTTTGGATATGTAGAAGGCATTGATCCATTTAGTTCCTGATTCATTACTCAAACCTGATACATTGAAACAAAGCAAGTTAGCACATGCAAATTTATCAAAGAGTAATAATCTTATCCCAAATTGGTTTTTGCTCGGTTTTGGCTTGTGTGCAGCATCTGGTGGTGCTTCTTTGATGAGGATGAAGCTAGTGACGTCTTGGTGCTTATCCTGATCCAAATCAGGTGGCTTGAACCTCTTATCTTCCTCACCCTTCTTCTTTCTTCTTGTATGCTTCAAGCTTCATCATAATCTGCACATGGCTCTTTTGACAAAAACAAGTGCATCATATCTGTATAATCAATAAAAGAACTCTTGAAAACATGATCACTTACCTTAGCATGCTCACCTGGTCGCCATATATAGGATTGAGATGTTTTAAACTCAGAAAAATTCAAAGATAGCCAATACAGGATCACCCGATTTGTAGAACCCATAACTCTTTCATCTGAGAAGATTTGGACTTGATTCCAAATCGATGTGAGACCCTGATGAGTTAAGTTTCCATGGCAGTCGAGTTTGTTGGTTAATTCCTTGTGGTTGTTGAGATATGACCCTCGGACTGCTCCTATGTCAAAGCTGGCGGCTAGACAGTTTCCAAGGTTTGATTGTTGCATCACCAACTTAGCCAACAACCCATTCTTGATACTCTGATCATTATTATAGCTTCTCTTTTCGAAAATGGTAGATCTCAAAACAGTTTGACCTGTACCAACAGCAAGCAAATCAGGTTTCATGTTTTTCTTTGAGTTTAGATAGTTACCTCGGGTTGGTTTCTTTGGAGATTGCTGTAGACTAAGTTTATCTGGTGGTTTCTCTTTGATTTGAGAAGAAAACATGAGTTCTTCTCCTGCTCCAGTAATCACTTCACCATTGACTCTAGTGAATTCTTCATCTCCAATTACATTTTGATAATCTTTGCAATGGTACTGAAGTTGCTGCATATCTGGTGGCTTCCATATCTTGATATGGTCAAGATGCAAGTCTTTTTGATCAACTTCAAACTCCTTATGACCCCAGCTTGTTCTAGCACGAACAGAGCACTCTCCAAGGATGATAATCTTGTGGACATATTCTCCAGGTCTCCACGAGTAGGTCTGTAACCTTCCAGCACAATCAGATATAAGTTTCTCTTGGGAAAGATCCAAACCGACATATTTTGCAAAACTAGCAATATCTTGATGATCAGGAGGCCATTTGCTGCGTTGTCTGGTTTGTTGGATCCGTGACTGAATTGGCTTCATTCTCCAGTTGGTTTCATAGTGAAACTCTTGCTGAGCTGAGACGTGCAACCCCTTATCTTCAAAGGATGAGAAATCTACAAAATCAAATGTTGGTGCAGCTGAATTCTTCTTAATCTTTTTGATCTTGTTCTTCTGATTCCAGACCTCTCCTCCAGGCTCAAATACAACATGTCTCATACCCAAGTCGTGTCTTGATAGCTCCACTGCTCTTTTCTTGTACCAAACAAAAGGAGTGAACAGAAAAGTACCTAAGAAGGTCTTTTGGAAATCACATGAGTCAAAGACAATCATCTGCTCCAGCCGACTCTCTGATTGTGGTTTCTTGTGTGCCTCCTCTTCTATCACATCCTGTTTGAAAAGAACCAGGTCGTCCCTTACTGGTTGATCACGCTTCTGAATGGTGGTTGTTGGAATATCGGCTTGATCTTCTTGAGCTTGTGCTGCTGATTCTGGTCCTGCTGAGTGGAGTTCTGAGACAGAAGTGGAAGACTCTTGGTTCTGTGCTTCTATGGCTGGACGTGTTGTGTTGGACCTTTTAAATTGCTTCTCCACATCCATCATTACTTGTAACAATGCCTCCTTATCCTTTTCACTGAATAAACAGAATTGTTTATCTTCTTTAAATGGCTTAGAGACTGTCTTCTCCTTGCTGTAACAGATTGTTGCCTTGCTAGATGTGACTTCCTTCATTGGAGACATCAGAGAGATGTGGCCTTTGGATGCATACTTGTCCCTTAGTATCAATTTCAGACTCTCCCAAGTTGTGATAGTTGGTTCCTTGTAGAACCTGCGATCATCTTCTTCTTGCAACCACCACTTATAAGCACTTCCTTTGAGTTGAGAAATAGCAAAAGCTAATCTTTCCTTCTTCATGATTCTGTTGTAACGCAGCCACATGTCCATGGTTCTTTCCCACTCCAGATAGTCACTTTTTCCTGAAAAAGCATAGAGTCGAACATCAGTAACTGGTTTATAATCAGAATAAAGATCAATGGATTTAGGAATGAGAGAAGATTGGTGTGGTCTGCTCCATGTGTTGGCTGATGGCTTGATATGTTGTTCTCCACGACCTGCATCTTCTTCTTTAAACCTCTTATGCTTGCTTGATTTGTATTGAAAAGAATCTGGTGGTTTAGGCTTAAGGCTTTGAATTTTCATTGATGATCTCTGCCTCATCCTTTTCTCCATAAGTTCATCATGTTCTTGCTGAGTTTCCATTCTGAATTTCATTATCTTCTGCAAAGTAGCAGTCTTGGCAATGTTGATTCCTCTTTCTCGATTTCTTTCCATGGTACCTGAAACAGAAAACAACACACAGCAGTAACAAGTTCTAAAGAAAACAAACAATCGACTTTCAAAACAGAAACATATTCAAAACGAAATCAAACCCTACACTTCTCAGATCAATTTCGAACTCAACATATGACAAGAACAAATCAAAACTAATCAGAACAGAATAGATCAACTTCTAAATAATGAAACAAATCGATTTTTGCAAACCCTAAACAGATTCAGATCAAGCAATCGATAACTTCTGCAACAAGAATCCGAAAAGTTTTAATCAGAAACAAGATCAAGGAACCCTAATTTATCAGATTTTCGACACAGAACACACAGATCTACTGATTTCCAGACTGAATATGAAGAGACAAATCGAAAATCAGAGAGAAAGATGAACACTTCCCTTCCAGAGTTGCTCTGATACCACTTGATAAGATCCTAGGATGCTCTCTGGAACAGATGGGATAGATCCTTGCAGAAACGAATCAAAAGACTCAAGTTTCTCAAGGTATGTGGATCGAATGGTGACACAAGAGGGATGGATGATCTCTTGATACTCCTAGGCGACTGATCTGGATATGACACACCAAATAAGAAGCCCTTAACTCTGGATATTACACACCAGAAACCTTAAGCAATCTCGACAGAGAAGTAAGGAAGAAGAAACAAGTTTTTGACTGAAATATTTGATGCTTCTTATTAGATTTCGACCAGATTCTCCATTCTCAAGCAGAATCATGATCCGTTTGTTGGTGCATTCATTGGCATAATGCCCTCTTCCTTGGCATTTGAAGCACTTGACGTCTCTAGCTCTTGAACTGGTAGCCACGGCCTTTCCTTTATCCTTCCCAAACACCGCAGTTGGCTTTGCTTCCTCTTTAGGATATGGTTTGCTCTCCTTAGTGTAGGCTTGCTTTTCCTCCTTTGGGGTATGAAACTTTGAAGTCCCATAACTATTGCGTGAGTGTCCTTTTCTTTAAGCTGTTGTTCCACAAGGATAGCCTTATGCAACATCTCTTCTAGTTCCACATAATGTTGCATCTCCACATTGTCTTGAATCTCACGGTTGAGTCCTCCTAGAAACCGTGACATGGTTGCTTCTCTATCCTCAGAAACACAAGCCCTCAGCATAAGCAGTTCCATCTCTTGAAAATACTCTTCCACGGACCTAGATCCTTGAGTGAGCTTCCTTAATTTCTGATGGAGATCACGGTGGTAAACATAAAAACTTAGAAATCTAAAATATCATAAGGTTGTTTATGTGTAGGTCCGAGATCATCTTCTAGGTGATATGTGAAGTAGTCTTGTGGCCTCGTTAAAAACCTCCCTCCGTAAAACCCATTGGGACAAAACCAAAGTGAGGAAAAGAGTACACACAATCCTACTTGCCTAGTTGATGATCAGCTTGAAGTGGAATGGATTGAATGATGGTTAAGGTGTCTTGGATGATCAAGCTTCGACCAAGACCAATGTATTCTTCTTGTTTCAAAGCATTCTTCCATGTTGCATCCTCAGCTACAAGCTCTTCAGGTTCAGGTTCATGCTTCCATTCTTTGGTGCTTTCCATGATTACATCATCATTGCTGTTCCCCTGACCAGTAGCCTGCCTCATCTCTAGCCTTAGTTCATCACGGAGTTCCCTTATACTGGCCTTAATCATATCAGCAACCGTGGAGATCATCGTTTGGTTTAGTTGATCAGTCATTTGATCTCTCAGTAGCTTGTTCTGCCTTACAAGTTCTGCTTCCTCTTCTGATTCGTTCACCATGTACCTGAATCAGAAAGAACTTAAACAAGTAAGTTGTTCAAGAGGATTCAAATAGATTGAGCAATCAAAATAAAATTCGCTTTTCAGAACGGTTCAAAAGATCAAGCTTGCAGATCACGGATCAGAGAATTCAATCGACAAACCTTCAGATCAGATTAATCAGTTTAAGTTTTATGAAATCAGAACCTAATATGAATACGATCAAATCAGATTAGATCACAAAGCGAAAGCAAACAACTTCAATCGCAAGTGATTCAACAGTTCAAACGATTCGATTACTTCTTTCACACGGATCGGTTTATTTTGAATCCAAATATGGTAAGAACTTTTAGATCTATCAGGATTCAACACAGATGGATCAATATCAAACGAAAATATGATTAGATTCTACGAAAAACAACAACAAAACAGAGATCGATCAATCGGTTTTATGAGAAGTCAAAAAGTTCGACTTGAAAACCAAAGAGAGATCGAGAACTTCCCTATCCAGAGTTGCTCTGATTCCACTTAATAAGATCCTAGGATGCTTCTATGGATGGATGGGATAATCCTTGCAGAAACGAATCAAAAGACTCAAGTTTCTCAAGGCATGTGGATCGAATGGTGACACAAGAGGGATGGATGATCTCTTGATACTCCTAGGCGACTGATCTGGATATGACACACCAAATAAGAAGCCCTTAACTCTGGATATTACACACCAGAAACCTTAAGCAATCTCGACAGAGAAGTAAGGAAGAAGAAACAAGTTTTTGACTGAAATATTTGATGCCTCTTATTAGATTTCGACCAGATATATAAAGGGAGAGACTTGTACATGCACAAGCTCTCGAAAATGCAAGAGGAATAAAGACATAGGCTCCTCTTGGAAACACACAAAGACTGAAGTTTGAAAATAACATAAAAACTTAGAAATATAAAATATCATAAGGTTCTTTATGTGTAGGTCCGAGATCATCTTCTAGGTGATATGTGAAGTAGTCTTGTGGCCTCGTTAAAAACCTCCCTCCGTAAAACCCATTGGGACAAAACCAAAGTGAGGAAAAGAGTACACACAATCCTACTTGCCTAGTTGATGATCAGCTTGAAGGTGGAATGGATTGAATGATGGTTAAGGTGTCTTGGATGATCAAGCTTCGACCAAGACCAATGTATTCTTCTTGTTTCAAAGCCTTCTTCCATGTTGCATCCTCAGCTACAAGCTCTTCAGGTTCAGGTTGATGCTTCCATTCTTTGGTGCTTTCCATGATCACATCACTTTGGTTGATGGGAATGGATAGATCCTTGCAAGAACGAATCAGGGACTCAAGTTCTTCAAGGTTTGTGGATTGAATGGTGACACAAGAGGGATGGAAGATCTCTTGATACTCCTAGATGAATAACTCGGATATGACACACCAAATTAGACACCCTTAGGTCTCTGGATACTACACACCAGACTCGACACACTTTCTAGAGAGAGAGCCGTCAAGGAGAAAAGATACTTGTTTATTAAAAAAGCTGGATGAGTACAATAGGGTTTAGAGACCCGTTTAAATAAGAAACCAGAGAACATGCTCTCTAGGGTTTCGACATTAAGCAAGAAAAAGGAAACTATAGTCTAAGTTTAACATAAGCTTAAAATGAAATAAGAATGTAACTTCTTTTAGTCTTGGACCGAGATAGGGCCTAAGTGATGTGAAGACAAGTTGTGGCCTCGTTAAAAACCTTCCTCCGGAAAACCTCGTGGGACAAAACCAAAAGCAAGGAAAAGAGCACGCACCCCATGTCTTGCCTAGACACTAACTCAGCTTGATGTAGAGATGGCTTGAATGGTGATCAAGACATCTCGGATCAGACCTTGTCCAAGACTTTCTTGTTGTGGATGTGAAGTGAGTAATCCAACAACATTCTCCTTGAGCTTCTTGACTCTGGAACGAGTCATGGGACCTTCAGGAATGGCTAGAGCATCATCACCAGGCTGCTGGTGCAATGTGGCTTCATGTGGGTCATCTAGATTCTCCTTGTTCTCCTTAGTGATCTGGTCCATGATCACATCAGATGTGAAGTGAGTAATCCAACAACATTCTCTTTAAGCTTCTTGACTCTGGAACGAGTCATGGGACCTTCAGGAATGGCTAGAGCATCATCACCAGGCTGCTGGTGCAATGTGGCTTCTTGTGGCTCATCTAGACTCTCCTTGTTCTCCTTAGTGATCCGGTCCATGATCACATCATCCCCTCCCTCTTGAAAAGGATTTGTCCTCAAATCAGGTTCATCTACAGCAAAAGGAGCCAAGTCAGTGACATTGAAGCTATTTGATACATCATACTTACCTTGGAGATCAAGTTTGTAGGCATTGTCATTGATCTTGTGGATGATCTCGAAGGGTCCATCAACCCTTGGCATCAGCTTGGACTTCCTCTCGTTGGGGAACCTATCCTTCCTCACGTGCAGCCAAACTTGGTCACCAACTTCAAAGGTCCTCACACGTCTCCCCTTGTTAGCTTGCTTCTCATAAAGCTTGGTCTTCTGCTCAATGTTTTGTCTAGCCTTCTCATGGATCCGTTGGATTATCTCTGCTTTCTTCTTGCCATCTAGACTGATCCTTTCACAATCAGGTAAAGGCATTAGATCCAAAGGAGAGGTGGGATTGAACCCATAAACAATCTCAAAAGGTGAATACTTAGAAGCAGAATGCATAGCATGATTGTATGCAAATTCACAATGTGGTAAGTATTCTTCCCATGTCCTTAAGTTCTTTCTAATGAATGCACGCAGGAGTGTCCCTAAGGTTCTATTAACATGTAGTAGAAAACAACAGTTTAGTGCCTAGCTTAGACCAAAGTGTCTTCCAGAAGTAACTAAGAAACTTAGTGTCCCTATCAGAAACTATAGTCCTAGGCATCCCTATAGTTTCTGATAGGGACACTAAGTTTCTTAGTTACTTCTGGAAGACACTTTGGTCTAAGCTAGGCACTAAACTGTTGTTTTCTACTACATGTTAATAGAACCTTAGGAACACTCCTGCGTGCATTCATTAAAAAGAACTTAAGGACATGGGAAGAATACTTACCACACTGTGAATTTGCATACAATCATGCTATGCATTCTGCTTCTAAGTATTCACCTTTTGAGATTGTTTATGGGTTCAATCCCACCTCTCCTTTGGATCTAATGCCTTTACATGAGTGTGAAAGGATCAGTGTAGATGGCAAGAAGAAAGCAGAGATGGTCCAACAGATCCATGAGAAGGCTAGACAAAACATTGAGCAGAAAACCAAGCTTTATGAGAAGCAAGCTAACAAGGGGAGACGTGTGAGAACCTTTGAAGTTGGTGACCAAGTTTGGTTGCACCTGAGGAAGGATAGGTTCCCCAACGAGAGGAAGTCCAAGCTGATGCCAAGGGTTGATGGACCCTTCGAGATCATCCACAAGATCAATGACAATGCCTACAAACTTGATCTCCAAGGTAAGTATGATGTATCAAATAGCTTCAATGTCACTGACTTGGCTCCTTTTGCTGTAGATGAACCTGATTTGAGGACAAATCCTTTTCAAGAGGGAGGGGATGATGTGATCATGGACCGGATCACTAAGGAGAACAAGGAGAGTCTAGATGAGCCACATGAAGCCACATTGCACCCGCAGCCTGGTGATGATGCTCTAGCCATTCCTGAAGGTCCCATGACTCGTTCCAGAGTCAAGAAGCTTAAAGAGAATGTTGTTGGATTACTCACTTCACATCCATGAAAACTAAAGAGATATCTGAGGTTATATGAGTATTTGAGACGTAGAAAGAGATTAGAAAAGAGATTAGAAGAGATTTGGAGACTAAAGCTTGAAACGAGACTAGAAATCCATTTCTGGATATGAAGAACACTAGAGAGAATAAGAGAGACCCGAAAACATTGCTTGATTGATTAATGAGAAGGATTACAACATATATAGGGAAAGTTAAGGCTGAGCTTAACGGATACAAGATAAAGGTTTCAACCTAAGCATGTGTAGTCAAAGCTTTAGGCGTGCCTGGTTTGAAATACTTGGACGAGGAGCTTCGCATGCTTGATTCCTTGGGCATCTTGACCAGATGCTCTAGCCAGCCTGTCCAGACGCGGAGTAACCTTATCCATAAGGTTCAGTGCACATAGACACACGGAGGAGAAGAAGGGAAAGCTTATCCGCGGCAAGGTAACTTCTCTAGTTTTCACCCGGGTAACTTTGGTCGACCCAAACTTGCTTTTGGTCGACTAATGGTTGTACGGCCAACTTGTACGGCCTTGTACGGATTCTGTACGGACACCCCAACTCCATTCCTCCTCATTTCCTCAGCATTTCCCACTCTCCATTCATAGATCATAATCCCATCTCTTATTTGGTTCAACACTCCCCCTCAAGCTTGACCAAGGGGAACCGGTCAAGCTTGGATGTCATGAGATCTTCCTCATTAAAAACCTTGCTGAAGAAAACCCTCCTTAGGGATAAAACCTCAATAAGGAAAAGAGTAAAGACCCCATGACAAGAGGAACTAGTTGAGCTTGGTAAGATCACTGAGTCCCAATCTGTGATGAATGGACTCAAGTGTCTTCTGTCTTGGAGCCTTGGTGAATACATCAGCTAGCTGATCTTCACTCCGTGTATAACAAGGTAGAATGACTCCTTGAACTATCATCTGCCTCACCTTGTGGCAGTCGACCTCAATATGCTTGGTTCTTTCATGAAACACCGAGTTGGAGGCAATGTGGATTGCGGCTTGATTATCACAATGCATGGTCATTGGTGTGGACTGGTCTATCTCCAAGTGCTTTGTCATTAGTTCCTATTCTAATATAAGGTAGAATATTTCCAGGCGGAGTCGTGCTGTGGTCGTGGTACCACGAAGCCCTTCCCCAGACTAGCTCATTAGTCCAGCTTCAAACATAGGGGCAGAGGTATGATCTGGATACAACTCTGGTGATGCTGATTGGACGAAGATAGGCAGAATTAGTGGACCAGTCACCCAACTGTCAAGCCCAGGGCCCTTCAGTTCACTGCATGAACATGACAAACACCTTCATTGGTGGGAAACTTAGTTTAGAACCTTTGCATTGCGTAAAGCTCACTTGCCACAGTAACGTAAAGCAAAAGGTGTGTCCCGTAACATAATCTAGAATGTGCAATAGCAGGTGGAGTGCTCGTTACCTAATGCTTGCTCTAGAGTACCTCTCCAGCCAATCGCATCACAGTATCCCACTACCTCCTCAGTGCTCTTGGTAAACTCGCTATGTACACACTGCTCGATCTGCAACTGTGTGAAGAGCTACCATTTAAGGATATCAGGACAGTCAAGATCTGGAATTACATCCGAGTAGCTCACAGACTAGCCAGTTCGTGAGACTCTTTGGTTATCGATTGCATAAGTGTTTCCGGACTACACCTAGATTGACAGCAATACATATGCAGATTCAGGTGAGTCGAATCAAAGTAATGGGTTCCACCGGCATACGCCACATTCAGACTTTCACCACAGCTTGCCTACTAGAGCTTCTTGGTTTTCGGCATCTCGAGTAGGGAGTTAGAGGCATAGCTACACAATTGCCTGCGTCGCCCTCACGTCCGCACTCGTCTAACCTAACCCAATGGCTTCCTCGAGAGAGCGATGCATGATCACTGTCTAATTGCGCGCGCTCCAAAGATTTTCTACCTGCAATCTTTCAAAAGATCAAGGTATATATATTTCCTTCGCAGCAGAAGAAAACAGAGTCGCCTATCTGTAGCAAGTCTATCAGTTATGCATGTAGCTTAATATCCCCAAGGAGAGAGCTATATTTCATCATTATTGACACAAGATCTATGATCAATATCTTGCAATGTACAGCATTTTTCACGAGAAGCCTACCTAGATATGTTGAGGACTCACAGTTGATATATAAGTAGGCCATACAACTAGTTCCTTCTTGTCTACTCCTGTGATGATGATATCTAGGAACGGAGAAGGTACACATATGTATAAAGCTATCTCTATCAAATATCCTGATGAGGTGTGGTTAGATGAGATCCTAAAAGAGGAGGGAGAGTGGGTTTTCGTTCGCATGCTAACGTGAGCTTCTTGAATACCCTTTTATCACCTTGCGCAGGAGTTGTGCTTAGATTTGGTGTAAGCCAGTGCTCTGGAGATCTTTTCCGCTAATTTTGTGACCCCAATAGATGTCGTTGAGCCCGTTTTCTCCCACATCTTAGACATTGCCGCTTCTAATGAGCGCACGAAGAGTGGCTCAAGACCAGGAGGAGGGAAGCGCGAGATAGGAGGAGGCCGTGGCAGATCTTCAGTCTCCGTTGCAAGAAAGCGATGTCTTGCGACATCATTTGCCAAAGACCGGGCCATTCCGAAGTTCACAGCAAGAGAGTGGGAAGCAGCTATGGATTCATTGATATAAAGATCGTGCGAAACTGTATGACAGACACGTGTCAATGCTAAGTTCTCGTACATGATGAGGGTATATGAGTGACCATGCCCGCTGGACTGAACACCATTGAGCTGATCTAGCTTCGTATCGATGTATATCCTTAGCGCATTATTGGGGCACAGAGGTGAGTATGGGAAAAATCGATATGGAGGAAAAAGGAGAGGTCCGATAGAGAATATATAGCCGATTGACAGGTAGATGATGTCCCATGCATTGCTAGACAAAGATTTAGCAAGGCCGTTACAATATCCAACCGGCTGTGCAGTCGAACTAGTAGTCCAGCACATCTCAATACACAGTAATCAGTCTTCAAGATTTCATGGTGAATCGCTATCAAGCACCAAGACTGATTCCCTCCCAGGTCTTCATGCTGGTGACCATGGTCTTTTCATAGGTGCATAAGAGAGCATGTGGTAACTTAACTCATCTTATGCGCCATGCAACTCCGCGGTCATGAAGAGCACTAATGGGTCTCTCTATGCGTATCACTAAGTGTGGCAGCGCGTTGAACAGGTGATCTTCAACTGATGCTTGCCTTAGCTATTGAGTATTACCCTCTATGTATGTCGTCATGAGCGAGTTAATATGACGCTGGTTGTACGTAGATCTCTAATAGTGTAATCTCTGCGATTTCTGGTAATGCGTTGGTTAGGCCTGTAGTGTAAACGCATTATAGCAGGTAGGTCTAGTGTGCTTAGACTTCAGGGCATCGTGGCGTACAAAAGATTCTCTAGCCACCTGTGATCGAGATTCTGACCGGATGCTGATGCTGGACGCTTCGCGCAGTCTTCATGTGCGGGTGTTGAGTTATCTATTCTACCTTGAGGTCATGTAGTGGAGGCAAATGATGAGTCGCTTCTCGATATTGGGCTCGCATGGAGGGCATCAAGGATGTTTCATTTTCCCCCCTCATCGCTGGTCGTACGTGGGTGGCAGATCCTGACAGTTATTTTCAGCGCTCCTATATCTCTACTGAGTAACCGCTAACAACATGGCTAGTTGAACCTTTATCTTGTTATCCGTTAGGTGGACGCTTGTTGTTTTGTTTCACTTTCCAGCCCTCTTTGTGATCCCTGTAGTATAAGTTCCTCAATATCCTAGTATGCTTCTTCGTACAAGACCTTCATATACTTCAATAGATTTTGCAGCTTATTCTGAGATGTCAAAATGGGTCCTTTTTAACTCCTCTGCTTGGTTCTTTTCTCATAGAGGGAGCGGCGGCCGTGTCTCTCTCTTTCTATTCCAAGAATTCTGTTTACATCCCTTGCACTAAAAATAACACCCTCCGCAAATGGATTACTGATCAAGGAATGTCCTCACTTGTAGGCCCTTCTAGTTGCGTTGCATAGGTTCCTAAATGAACAAACCCCTTGGGTAACCTAGCTTTACCTTGTTGCTTCCTCAACTCTCGCCAATATTTCATGATTCTCCCTGTTTTTGTGATCATAAAGCCAACGATCATTTTCATTATTAAGAACTCTCTGTATATGTAGACTGCTATACGTGTCTAGGCCTAATTACTTGTTCAATACTTCAAAAAGGTGCTGATCATGAAGAAGCTCTGGTTGGGGTTCGGTTGATCAAGTAACAAGCAGTGGCAACCGCATCACTCCAGAATCTCTTGGGTACATTTGCTTGGAACATCATGGACCGAGCAACCTCCATAAGATGTCTATTCTTCCTTTCTGCTACTCCATTCTGTTGTGGGGTGTAAGGGCAGCTTGTTTGATGAAGAATGCCCTGTTGAGATAGATGCAACTTGAATGCTTGACTTGTGTATTCTCCACCATTATCTGATCTAAAAACTTTCAGCTTAGCATTGAAATGGTTAGTCACATAAGTATGAAAGTTTCTAAATGCATCAAGCACCCTATCTTTAGATGGAATCAAGGTTATCCAGGTGTATTTCGATTTTTCATCTATGAATGTGACAAAGTACTTATGATTCTCTCTAGACAAGCAAGGAGCAGTCCAAACATCTGAATGTATTAGATCAAAGCAATTATCATAGATAGTAGTGGACTTATGGAAAACAGTCTTACAATGCTTGCCTAAAATACAAGCTTCACAATCATTATTTTCAAACACAACACCTGGAACCATTAAGTTTAAAGCTCTAACATGAGGGTGTCCTAGTCTAGCATGCCACAAAGCATTCTTATTTAAAGTAGAAGCAGAAGCAGAAGTAAAGGAACAATTATGATCAGGCAAAACATTAATCTCTTCAAGTAGATATAGGTCTCCTTTTGTAACTCCTTGCCCAATCACACGGTTGCTTTCAATATCCTGAAACTTAACATCATTAGGACTGAAGATAACTTTGCATTTGAGATCATTAGTGCATTTCTTAACAGATAGCAAGTTTGAAGTAAACTCAGGCATATAAAAAGCTCTAGACTCCTTATCAAACAGTTTTAATTTGCCTATACCCCTTATTGGAATCCTATCACCATTAGCAATCATAACATGTCCATGAGCAGGTTCTATTTCTTTAATAAGACTAGTATCACTAATCATATGATGTGATGCACCTGAATCAACTATCAATGGTTTAGACATGCTACAAGCACTAAGAGATAGACCAGCAGTCCTAGAGTGAGTATAAGCATCAGTTTGATTATAAAGGCTAGTAACTTTAGATGCACCAAATGAATATCCCCTGAGGTTACCAAAGATGTTACCATTGTCCTTGAGCATCTTGATGAGAGCATCCATCTCTGATCTGCGGATGAACTCATGCTCATTTGGACGGTTGGTTGGTTGAGCAGTATAGGTCACCAATGCCTTGTTCTCACCACCTTCTCTTCCTTCAGCCTCTGATGCCCGGTTTGATGTTCCTGCTCCACTCATCAGATGCTGATCACTTCCTCCATTGCTCACATTTGCCCTTGCATCTCTATCCTTCATGAACTTGTTTGGCTTGAGATGTGGGTGGAGGATCCAGCACTGATGCTTCTTGTGACCTTGTCTCTTGCAATGGTCACAGTTTCCATTAAACCTTCTTTCTTCATACTTGTTCACCCTGTTGGCTTGAGGGACTTCAGCTTGATTAGCCAAGGTAAGCTCCCCCTTTCCTCCAAATAGCCCCAATGATCCTTGTTCCTTCTGGATTTGTGCGCAGACTTCTTCTAGAGTGGGTAACTTCTCAGCTCGCAGGATGTGCTTTACCAAGTCATTGTAGGTAGAGTTAAGAGTGAGAAGTAAGCCAAAGACCTTGTCTTGTTCACGCCTTTCATTAAGCTCATCTGGATCGGTTGTGCTTGGCCTCAACATCTCAAGCTCTGACCACAAAGCTCTAAACTTCCCAAGATGCTTTGTGAACTCCATATCTTCTTGTGCCAAGTTGTTTATGGCTCGCTTAATCTCAAACACACGAGTAAGGTTTGAGATGTTTCCATATACCTTCTGGAGAGTATCCCACAGGTCCTTTGCCTTCTCACAGTAGCTGTAAGCCTCTAAGATTGATGGATCTAGAGAGCTTTGAAGGATGGACATCACCAGGTTATCCTCCTGGATCCACTTCACTTCATCACACACAACAATCTCCTTGTCGCCTTCATGAGTAATGAGTTTTGGAGCTTCATCTTCAAGGATGTGGTTCCACAAACCCTTACTCCCCACTGCTGTCTTCACCACACGAGACCATAGGAGGTAGTTTCCTCCTTTTAGAATCACTGGAATCACCGTAGTCTTTGTACCCTCCATCTTGAAGCTTCCCGGATGAAAAAGGTGTTCTTGAGTGTTCTTGAGCAAGAAATGAAATCAAACCCCAGATTCAAGCGAACCTGGCTCTGATACCATGAAAACTAAAGAGATATCTGAGGTTATATGAGTATTTGAGACGTAGAAAGAGATTAGAAAAGAGATTAGAAGAGATTTGGAGACTAAAGCTTGAAACGAGACTAGAAATCCATTTCTGGATATGAAGAACACTAGAGAGAATAAGAGAGACTCGAAAACATTGCTTGATTGATTAATGAGAGGGATTACAACATATATAGGGAAAGTTAAGGCTGAGCTTAACGGATACAAGATAAGGTTTCAACCTAAGCATGTGTAGTCAAAGCTTTAGGCGCGCCTGGTTTGAAATACTTGGACGAGGAGCTTCGCATGCTTGATTCCTTTGGCATCTTGACCAGATGCTCTAGCCAGCCTGTCCAGACGCGGAGTAACCTTATCCATAAGGTTCAGTGCACATAGACACACGGAGGAGAAGAAGGGAAAGCTTATCCGCGGCAAGGTAACTTCTCTAGTTTTCACCCGGGTAACTTTGGTCGACCCAAACTTGCTTTTGGTCGACTAATGGTTGTACGGCCAACTTGTACGGCCTTGTACGGATTCTGTACGGACACCCCAACTCCATTCCTCCTCATTTCCTCAGCATTTCCCATTCTCCATTCATAGATCATAATCCCATCTCTTATTTGGTTCAACAATCCACAACAAGAAAGTCTTGGATAAGGTCTGATCCGAGATGTCTTGATCACCATTCAAGCCATCTCTAACATCAAGCTGAGTTAGTGTCTAGGCAAGACATGGGGTGTGTGCTCTTTTCCTTGCTTTTGGTTTTGTCCCACGAGGTTTTCCGGAGGAAGGTTTTTAACGAGGCCACAACTTGTCTTCACATCACTTAGGCCCTATCTCGGTCCAAGGCTAAAGAAGTTTACATTTTATTTCATTTTAAAGCTTATGTTAAACTTAAACTATAGTTTCCTTTTTGCTTATTTCCGAAACCCTAGAGAGCATGTTCTCTGGTTTCTCCTTATTTAAAGGGGTCTCTAAACCCTATTGTAATCATCCATCTTTTAATCAACAAGTTATCTTTCTCCTTGACGGCTCTCTCTCTAGAAGTGTGTCGAGTTCTGGTGTGTAATATCCAGAGACCTAAGGGTGTCTAAATTGGTGTGTCATATCCGATTTGTTCATCTAGGAGTATCAAGAGATCTTCCATCCCTCTTGTGTCACCATTCAATCCACAAACCTTGAAGAACTTGAGTCTCTGATTCGTTCTTGCAAGGATCTATCCATTCCCATCAACCAAAGAGCATCCTAGGGGCGCATCAGAGTCCAAAACAAGCTTTTTACATCGTGATTCATTCTGGTTTTATTAGTATCAAGAAGAAATTGCCAACTCTCCAAACAGGGGAAACTGAATCACTTCGGTTAAAAGTGGGATAACTTCTTCATCATAACTCCTATGGTCTTGATTCAACTTCAGGATGATTCTACACTGATTTATGAGTCTAAATCAAGATTATTACATCTTGATTCATTCTGGTTTGATTAGAATCAAGAAGAAATTGCCAAATCTCCAAAAAGGGTAAACTGGATTTACTTCGGTTAAAAGTGGATAACTTCTTCATCATAACTCCAATGATATTGATTTCAACTTCAGGGTGATTCTGACACTGATTTATGAGTCCAAATAAAGCTTCTTACATCGTGATTCATTCTGGTTTGATTAGAATCAAGAAGAAATTGCCAAATCTCCAAACAGGTAACTTGGAGTCACTTCGGTTAAAAGTGGGATAACTTCTTCATCATAACTCCTATGATCTTGATTCAACTTCCAGGATGACCGTGACACTGATTTAGGAGTCCAAATCAAAGCTTCTTACATCGTTTCATTCTGGTTTTATTATTAATCAAGAAGAAATTGCCATAATCTCCAAACTGGGCAAACTGGAATCACTTCGGTTAAAAGTGGGATAACTTTTCATCCGTGTTTAATCTTTATCATCTTGAATAAGCATTAGAACTACTTTTTTTAGGGCTGCTCGAGTTGCATAAGAATTTAGACAAAGGATTATAGGACTTTCCTTTTTTGGTTTTTTCGGAAACCTAGAGAGAGGAGTAACCCTAGCCGCCATGAATCTTCTTGTCGATTACTTTGTGCATTTGTTTTAAACTTGTTTTCACTTTGAACACGAGTAGAATAAGCTTTTTAGGTTGCTAGGAGACCTTAGAAGAGTTTAGGAAAAGGTTTAGAAGCTTTTCCTTTTTGCTTGAATCTTTTTCCTTTTTCTAGTCGATTGTCCTTTTTACTTTTGTCTTGCATTACAAGCTTGTTTCTTTTTCCTTTTTGCTTGTTTTCTTTTTCTTTTGCTTGTCTTCTTTCCCTAGAAACCTTTTACTGGTTGTTTGTTTATCTTTGAGCAGGAAACATGGTGTCCGAGTCTGAAGAAGAGCTGATTCTCGTCCGGAGGAACAAACTTCCTCATGGAAGCTATGACCCAATCAACTTAACCAAAGTATGGTGGCAACCATGACCGAGATGATGAGGACCAACCTCAATGACATCAGGAGAGAGCTTAGAGAAGACATTAGGAGAGCTACTAGTCACTTGCCAAACCAAGAGACTAGGAGAGAAGAAAGGCCGCAAGCAACTCGCCAAACAACTCGCCAAGAACATGATGGTTATGAGGAGACTGATGAAGAGTATGATCACCTCAGCTCATCCTCAAGAAGACCTAGGCGTGTCCAAGAGAGAAGAATGACCAGGGAGATGAACTTGCCGGTTTGAAGATCAAGATACCCCCGATTCCATGGCAAAGCTGATCCGATGCCTATCTTGAGTGGGAGAAGAGATTGAGCTAGTCTTCCAGTGCAAGCAGTACACAAACCACAAGAAGATTCAGATTGCTGCCACTGAGTTCTATGACTATGCTTTGAGTTGGTGGGATCAGTACCTCACAACTCGTAGGAGGAATGGAGAGGAACCGGTTGAGACTTGGACAGAGATGAAGTCAATCATGCGCAAGAGGTTTGTTCCAAGCCATTACCTTAGAGACTTGCACCACCGGCTGAGGAAGCTTACACAAGGTTCAAGATCAGTGGAGGAGTATTACCAAGAGATGGAGTTAGCTCATGCTGAGGGCCAACATATCAGAGGATAGAGAAGCAACCATGTCAAGGTTCCTTTGTGGTTAAACCGAGAGATACAAGACAATGTTGAGATGCAACATTATGTGGAGCTAGAAGAGATGCTACACAAGGCTATTCTTGTTGAGCAACAACTCAAGAGGAGGGGACACTCACGCAATCAGTAATGGCTCTAACCGGTTACACAACAACAAGGAAGAGAAGAAGTCACCTTATCTAAGGAGTCTAAACCATTCCAGAAGGACAACAAGTCCTATCCAAGAGAAGAGACCAAACCAATCAGTGCTCTTGACAAGGGCAAAGGCAAGGTTGAAGCTCTAGTTCCAGAGGCTCGTGATGTCAAGTGGCTTTCAAGTGCCAAGGAAGAGGACATTATGCCAATGAGTGTACCAACAAGAGAGTCATGTTCTTACTGGAAGATGGAGAGTATACCTCAGAGATGACAACACCGAGTCTGACCAAGAAGACACTGAAGAAGAACTTGAAGAAGGGACCAGTCCAGGGGAAGCTTTAGTAGCAAGAAGGCTTCTAAAGCTTTGCAAAACAAGGCTGAGGAGCTAGAGCAACGTGAGAAACCTCTTCTACACCGGTGCTTGGTCCAAGGAAAAGTGTGCAGCCTCATTGTAGATGGAGGAAGTTGTGTCAATGCTGCGAGTGAACAATGGTTCCAAAAGTTGGATTGAAGGTTCAAAAGCATCCCAAAGCCTTACAAGTTACAATGGCTGAATTGAAGAAGGCACCATGAAGGTTTCAAGTCAAGTTTCTTATTCCCTTAGCCATTGGGAGATATGGAAGATGAAGTCTTGTGTGATGTTGTTGGCCTATGCAAGCCTGGTCACATACTTCTTGGAAGACCATGGCAATCTGATAGGCGTGTGATCCATGATGGCTTCACCAACAAGCATTCCTTTCTGTTCAAGGGCAAGAAGACTACTCTGGTTCCCTTGACACCCAAGGAAGTAGCAACAAGATCAGATTCAACTCCAAAAGAAGAAGGAGATTGATCTAAAACCGGCTGGAAACTAAGCAGCCAAACTTCTATGCAAACATGGGTGATATCAAAAGAACTCTCAACTCTAAACAATCAGCTATACTTACTTGTGTTTAAAGAGACTCTATTGAAACTTAACTGATCCTACACCGGTGTATCCGAGTGAGATGGTTTCTCTTTTGCAGGAGTTTCCAAGATGTGTTTCCAGAGGACAATCCCATTGGTTTACCACCATTGAGAGGGATTGAGCACCAGATAGACTTTGTGCCAGGATCAACACTTCCAAACCGTCCAGCATATAGAAGCAATCCGGTTGAGACCAAGGAGTTGCAAAGACAAGTGGAAGAACTCATGGAGAAGGGCTATATCCGAGAGAGTTTGAGCCCATGTGCTGTACCAGTGCTCCTAGTGCCTAAGAAGGATGGTACATGGCGTATGTGTGTTGATTGTAGATCAATCAAACAACATCACAGTGAAGTATCGCCACC
>CAJHQQ010003899.1:0-36134 GCA_905132885.1 Moricandia moricandioides | reverse complement strand
CAACTTCAGGGTGGTTCCACACTGATTTATGAGTTCAAATCAAGCTACTTACATCGTTATTCATTCTGGTTTATTAGTATAAAGAACAAATTGCCAACTCTCCAAACAGGGCAAACTGGAATCACTTCAATTAAAAGTGGAATAACTTCTTCATCATAAGTCCAATGATATTGATTCAACTTCAGGATGATTATATACTGATTTATGAGTCCAAATCAAGATTCTTACATCTTGATTCATTATGGTTTGATTAGAATCAAGAAGAAATTGCCAACTCTCCAAACAGGGCAAACTGGAATCACTTCGGTTAAAAGTGGGATAAGTTCTTCATCATAACTCCTATGATCTTGCTTCAACTTCAGGGTGGTTCTACACTTATGAGTCCAAATCAAGCTTCTTACATCGTGATTCATTCTGGTTTTATTAGTATCAAGAAGAAATTGCCAAATCTCCAAATAGGGCAAACTGTGATCACTTCGGTTAAAACTGGTGTAACTTCTTCTTCATAACTCCAATGATATTGATTCAACTTCAGGATGATTCTACACTGATTTATGAGTCCAAATAAAGCTTCTTACATCTTGATTCATTCTGGCTTGATTAGAATCAAAAAGAAATTGCGAAATGTCGAAACATAGTAAACTGGAGTCACTTTGGTTAAAAGTGAGATAACTTCTTCATAATAACTCCTATGATCTTGATCCAAACTCAGGGTGATTCTAATCTGATTTATGGGTCCAAATCAAGCTTCTTACATCGTGATTCATTCTGGTTTTATTTGTATCAAGAAGAAATGGCCAAATCTCCAAACAGGGTAAACTGAAATCACTTCGGTTAAAACTGGGATAACTTCTTCCTCATAACTCCTATGATCTTGCTTCAACTTCAGGGTGATTCTACACTGATTAATGAGTCCAAATCAAGCTTCTTACGTCTTGATTCATTCTGGTTTTATTAGTATCAAGAATAAATTCCCAAATCTCCAAACAGGGCAAACTAGAATCACTTTCATTAAAAGTGGGATAACTTCTTCATCATAAGTCCAATGATATTGATTCAACTTCAGGATGATTCTGCACTGATTTATGAGTTCAAATCAATCTTCTTACATATTTATTCATTCTGGTTTTGATTAAAATCAAGAAGAAATTGTCAAATCTCCAAACAAGGTAAACTGGAGTCACTTCGGTTAAAAGTGGGATAACTTCTTCATCATAACTCGTATGATCTTGATTCAACTTCAGGGTGATTCTACACTGATTTATGAGTCCAAATTAAGCTTCTTATATTGTGATTAATTCTCGTTTTATTAGTATCAAGAAGAAATTGTCAAATCTCAAAACAGGGCAAAGTCGGATCACTTCGGTTAAAAGTGGGATAACTTCTTCATCATAACTCCAATGATATTGATTCAACTTCAGGATAATTATAAACTGATTTATGAATACAAATTAAGCTTCTTACATCTTTATTCATTCTGGTTTGATTAGAATCAAGAAGAAATTGCTAAATCTCCAAACAGGGTAAACTGGATTCACTTTGGTTAAAAGTAGGATAACTTCGTCATCATAACTCCTATAATATTGATTCAACTTCAGGGTGATTATCCACTGATTTATGTGTCCAAGTAGAGGTTCTTACATCTTGATTCATTATGGTTTGATTAGAATCAAGAAGAAATTGCCAACACTCCAAACAGGGCAAACTGGAATCACTTCGGTATCATAACTCCTATGATCTTGAGTCAACTTCAAGGTGATTCTACACTGATTTATGAGTACAAATCAAGCTTCTTACATCGTGATTCATTCTGGTTTTATTAGTATAAGAATAATAGCCAAATCTCCAAACAGGGTAAACTGGAATCACTTCGGTTAAAAGTGGGATAACTTCTTCATCATAACTCCAATGATATTGATTCAAGTTCAGGGTGATTCTACACTGATTAATGAGTCCAAATTAAACTTCTTACATCGTGATTCATTATGGTTTTATTAGTATTAAGAATAAATTCCCAAATCTCCAAACAGGACAAACTGGAATCACTTCGGTTAAAAGTGGGATAACTTCTTCATCATAAGTCCAATGATATTGATTCAACTTCAGGATGATTCTAAACTGATTTATGAGTCCAGATCAAGTTTCTTACATCGTGATTCATTCTGGTTTTATTTGTATCAAGAAGAAAATGCCAAATCTCCAAACAGAGTAAACTGGAATCACTACGGTTAAAAGTGGAATAACTTCTTCATCATAAGTCCAATGATATTGATTCAACTTCAGGATGATTATACACTAATTTATGAGTCCAAATCAAGCTTCTTACATCGTGATTCCTTCTGGTTTTATTTGAATCAAGAAGAAATTGCCAAATCTCCAAACAGGGCAAATTGGAATCACTTCGGTTAAAAGTGGGATAACTTCTTCATCATAACTCCAATGATATTGATTCAACTTCAGGGTGATTCTAAACTAATTAATGAGTCCAAATCAAGCTTCTTACATCTTTATTCTTTCTGGTTTGATTAGAATCAAGAAGAAATTGCCAAATCTCCAAACAGGGTAAACTGGATTCACTTCGGTTAAAAGTAGGATAACTTCTTCATCATAACTCCTATGATATTGATTCAAATTCAGGGTTATTATCCACTGATTTATGAGTACAAATAGAGCTTCTTACATCTTGATTCATTATGGTTTGATTAGAAACAAGAAGAAATTGCCAACTCTCCAAACATGGCAAACTGGAATCACTTCGGTTAAAAGTGGGATAACTTCTTCATCATAAGTCCAATGATATTGATTCAACTTCAGGATGATTCTACACTGATTTATGAGTCCAAATCAAGCTTCTTACATCGTGATTCATTCTGGTTTTATTAGTATCAAGAATAAATTGCCAACTCTCCAAACAGGGCAAACTGTAATCACTTCGGTTAAAAGTGGGATAACTTCTTCATCATAACTCCTATGATCTTGATTCAACTTCAGGGTGGTTCTACACTGATATATGAGTCCAAATCAAGCTTCTTACATCGTGATTCATTCTGGTTTTATTAGTATCAAGAAGAAATTGCCAAATCTCCAAATAGGGCAATATGGGATCACTTCGGTTAAAACTGGGATAACTTCTTCATTATAACTCCATTGATATTGATTCAACTTCAGGGTGATTCTACACTAATTAATGAGTACAAATCAAGCTTCTTACGTCGTGATTCATTCTGGTTTATTAGTATCAAGAATAAATTCCCAAATCTCCAAACAGGGTAAACTGGATTCACTTCGGTTAAAAGTGGGATAATTTCTTCATCATAACTCCTATGATATTGATTCAAATTCAGGGTGATTATCCACTGATTTATGAGTCCAAATCAAGATTCTTACATCGTGATTCATTCTGGTTTTATTAGTATCAAGAAGAAATTGCCAAATCTCCAAATAAGGCAAACTGGGATAACTTCTTCATCATAAGTCCAATGATCTTGAGTTAACTTCAGGGTGATTCTACACTGATTTATGAGTCCAAATTAAGCTTCTTACATCATGATTTATTCTGGTTTTATTAGTATCAAGAAGAAATTGCCAAATCTCCAAACAGGGGAAACTGGAATCATTTCAGTTAAAAGTAGGATAACTTCTTCATCATAGCTCCAATGATATTGATTCAACTTCAGGGTGATTCTACACTGATTAATGAGTCCAAATCAAGCTTCTTACATCGTGATTTCTGGTTTTATTAGTATCAAGAAGACATTGCCAAATCTCCAAACAGGGTAAATTGGAATCACTTCAGTTAAAACTAGGATAACTTCTTCATCATAACTCCTATGATCTTTCGTCAACTTCAGGGAGGTTATACACTGATTTATGAGTCCAAATAAAGCTTCTTACATCGTGATTCATTCTGGTTTTATTATTATGAAGAATAAATTGCCAACTCTCCAAACAAGGCAAACTGGAATCACTTCGGTTAAAAGTGGGATAACTTCTTCATTATAATTCCTATGATCTTGCTTCAACTTCAGGGTGGTTCTACACTGATTTATGAGTAAAAATCAAGCTTCTTATATCGTGATTCATTCTGGTTTTATTAGTATAAAGAAGAATTGCCAAATCTCCAAACAGGGTAAACTGGAATCACTTCGGTTAAAAGTGGGATAACTTCTTCATCATAACTCCAATGATATTGATTCAACTTCAGGGTGATTCTACACTGATTAATGAGTCCAAATCAAGCTTCTTACATCGTGATTCATTATGGTTTTATTAGTATTAAGAATAAATTCCCAAATCTCCAAACAGGACAAACTGGAATCACTTCTGTTAAAATAGGGATAACTTCTTCATCATAAGTCCAATGATATTGATTCAACTTCAGGATGATTCTAAACTGATTTATAAGTCCAAATCAAGTTTCTTACATCGTGATTCATTCTGGTTTTATTTGTATCAAGAAGAAATTGCCAAATCTCCAAACAGGGTAAACTGGAATCACTTCGGTTAAAAGTGGGATAACTTCTTCATCATAACTCCTATGATCTTGCTTCAACTTCAGGGTGATTCTACACTGATTAATGAGTCCAAATAAAGCTTCTTACATCGTGATTCGTTCTGGTTTTATTAGTATCAAGAATAAATTCCCAAATCTCCAAACAGGACAAACTGGAATCACTTCGTTTAAAAGTGGGATAACTTCTTCATCATAAGTCCAATGATATTGATTCAACTTCAGGATGATTCTAAACTGATTTATGAGTCCAGATCAAGTTTCTTACATCGTGATTCATTCTGGTTTTATTTGTATCAAGAAGAAATAGCCAAATCTCCAAACAGGGTAAACTGGAATCACTACGGTTAAAAGTGGGATAACTTCTTCATCATAAGTCCAATGATATTGATTCAACTTCAGGATGATTCTACACTAATTGATGAGTCCAAATCAAGCTTCTTACATCGTGATTCATTCTGGTTTTATTTGTATCAAGAAGAAATTGCCAAATCTCCAAACAGGACAAACTGGAATCACTTCGGTTAAAAGTGGGATAACTTCTTCATCATAACTCCAATGATATTGATTCAACTTCAGGGTGATTCTACACTGATTAATGAGTCCAAATCTAGCTTCTTACATCTTTATTCATTCTGGTTTGTTTAGAATCAAGAAGAAATTGCCAAATCTCCAAACAGGGTAAACTGGGATCACTTCAGTTAAAACTGGGATAACTTCTTCATCATAACTCCTATGATCTTGCTTCAGCTTCAGGGTGATTCGACACTGATTTATGAGTCCAAATCAAGCTTCTTACATCGTGATTCATTCTGGTTTTATTTGTATCAAGAAGAAATTGCCAAATCTCCAAACAGGGGAAACTGGAATCACTTCGGTTAAAACTGGGATAACTTCTTCATCATAACTCCTATGATCTTGCTTCAACTTCAGGGTGGTTCTACGCTGATTTATGAGTCCAAATCAAGCTTCTTACATCGTGATTCATTCTGGTTTTATTAGTATCAAGAAGAAATTGCCAAATCTCCAAATAGGGCAAACTGGAATCACTTCGGTTAAAAGTGGGTAACTTTTTCATCATAACTCCTATGATCTTGCTTCAACTTCAGGGTGTTTCTACACTGATTTATGAGTCCAAATCAAGCTTCTTACATCGTGATTCATTCTGGTTTTGTTAGCATCAAGAAGAAATTGCCAAATCTCCAAATAGGGCAAACTGGGATCATTTTGGTTAAAAGTGGGATAACTTCTTCATCATAACTCCTATGATCTTGCTTCAACTTCAGGGTGGTTCTACACTGATTTATGAGTCCAAATCAAGCTTCTTACATCGTGATTCATTATGGTTTTATTTGTATAAGAAAGAAATTTCCAAATCTCCAAATAGGGCAAACTGGGATCACTTCGGTTAAAACTGAGATAACTTTTTCATCATAACTCCAATGATATTGATTCAACTTCAGGATGATTCTACACTGATTTATGTGTCCAAATAAATCTTCTTACATCTTGATTCATTCTGGCTTGATTAGAATCAAGAAGAAATTGTGAAATCTCCAAACAGAGTAAACTGGAGTCACTTCGGTTAAAAGTGGAATAACTTCTCCATCATAACTCCTATGATCTTGATCCAAATCCAGGGTGATTCCTAACTGATTTATGAGTCCAAATCAAGATTCTTACATCCTGATTCATTCTGGTTTTATTTGTATCAAGAAGATATTGCCAAACTCCAAACAGGGCAAACTGGAATCACTTCGGTTAAAAGTGGGATAACTTCTTCATCATAAATCCAATGATATTGATTCAACTTCAGGGTGATTCTACACTGATTAATGAGTCCAAATCAAGCTTCTTTCGTCGTGATTCGTTCTGGAGTTATTAGTATCAAGAATAAATTCTCAAATCTCCAAACAGGGTAAACTGGATTCACTTCGGTTAAAAGTGGGATAATTTCTTCATCATAACTCCTATGATATTGATTCAAATTCAGGGTGATTATCCACTGATTTATGAGTCCAAATCAAGATTCTTACATCGTGATTCATTCTGGTTTTATTAGTGTCAAGAAGAAATTGCCAAATCTCCAAATAGGGCAAACTGGGATAACTTCTTCATCATAAGTCCAATGATCTTGAGTCAACTTCAGGGTGATTCTACACTGATTTATGAGTACAAATCAAGCTTCTTACATCGTGATTCATTCTGATTTTATTAGTATCAAGAAGAAATTGCCAAATCTCCAAACAGGGGAAACTGGAATCATTTCGGTTAAAAGTAGGATAACTTCTTCATCATAGCTCCAATGATATTGATTCAACTTAAGGGTGATTCTACACTGATTAATGAGTCCAAATCAAGCTTCTTACATCGTGATTCATTCTGGTTTTATTAGTATCAACAAGAAATTGCCAAATGTCCAAACAGGGTAAACTGGAATCACTTCGGCTAAAAGTGGGATAACTTCTTCATCATAACTCCTATGATCTTTCTTCAACTTCAGGGAGGTTATACACTGATTTATGAGTCCAAATAAAGCTTCTTACATCGTGATTCATTCTGGTTTTATTAGTATGAAGAATAAATTGCCAACTCTCCAAACAGGGCAAACTGGAATCACTTCGGTTAAAAGTGGGATAACTTCTTCATCATAATTCCTATGATCTTGCTTCAACTTCAGGGTGGTTCTACAATGATTTATGAGTCCAAATCAAGCTTCTTACATCGTAATTTATTCTGGTTTTGTTAGTATCAAGAAGAAATTGCCAAATCTCCAAATAGGGCAAACTGGGATCACTTCGGTTAAAACTGGGATAACTTCTTCATCATAACTCCATTGATATTGATTAAACTTCAGGATGATTCTACACTGATTTATGAGTCCAAATAAAGCTTCTTACATCTTGATTCATTCTGCCTTGATTAAAATCAAGAAGAAATTGCGAAATCTCCAAACAGAGTAAACTCGAGTCACTTAGGTTAAAAGTGGAATAACTTCTTCATCATAACTCCTATGATCTTGATCCAAATTCAGGGTGATTCTAAACTGATTTATGAGTCCAAATCAAGCTTCTTACATCGTGATTCATTCTGGTTTTATTTTTATGAAGAAGAAATTGCCAAATCTCCAAACAGGACAAACTGGAATCACTTTGGTTAAAAGTGGGATAACTGCTTCATCATAACTCCAATGATATTGATTCAACTTCAGGCTGATTCTACACTGATTAATGAGTCCAAATCAAGCTTCTTACGTCGTGATTCATTCTGGTTTTATTAGTATCAAAAATAAATTCCCAAATCTCCAAACAAGGTAAACAAGATTCACTTCGGTTAAAAGTGGGATAATTTCTTCATCATAACTCCTATGATATTAATTCAAATTCAGGGTGATTATCCACTGATTTATGAGTCCAAATCAAGATTCTTACATCGTGATTCATTCTGGTTTTATTAGTATCAAGAAGAAATTGCCAAATCTCCAAATATGGCAAACTGGGATAACTTCTTCATCATAAGTCCAATGATCTTGAGTAAACTTCAGGGTGATTCTACACTGATTTATGAGTCCAAATCAAGCTTTTTACATCGTGATTCATTCTGGTTTTATTAGTATCAAGAGGAAATTGCCAAATCTCCAAACAAGGGAAACTGGAATCATTTCGGTTAAAAGTAGGATAACTTCTTCATCATAACTCCAATGATATTGATTCAACTTCAGGGTGATTCTACACTGATTAATGAGTCCAAATCAAGCTTCTTACATCGTGATTCATTCTGATTTTACTAGTATCAAGAAGAAATTGCCAAATCTCCAAACAGGGTAAACTAGAATCACTTCGGTTAAAAGTGGGATAACTTCTTCATCATAACTCCTATGATCTTTCTTCAACTTCAGGGAGGTTCTACACTGATTTATGAGTCCAAATAAAGTTTCTTATATCGTGATTCATTCTGGTTTTATTAGTATCAAGAATAAATTGACAACTCTCCAAACAGGGCAAACTGGAATCACTTCGGTTAAAAGTGGGATAACCTCTTCATCATAATTCCTATGATCTTGCTTCAACTTCAGGGTGGTTCTACAATGATTTATGAGTCCAAATCAAGCTTCTTACATCGTGATTTATTCTGGTTTTATTTGTATCAAGAAGAAATTGCCAAATCTCCAAAAAGGGTAAACTGGAATCACTTCGGTGAAAAGTGGGATAACTTCTTCATCATAACTCCTATGATCTTGCTTGAACTTCAGGGTGATTCTACACTGATTAATGAGTCCAAATCAAGCTTCTTACATCGTGATTCATTCTGGTTTTGTTAGTATCAAGAAGAAATTTTCAAATCTCAAAACAGGGCAAACTGGGATCACTTCGGTTAAAAGTGGGATAACTTCTTCATCATAAGTCCAATGATATTGATTCGACTTCAGGATGATTCTACACTGATTTATGATTCCAAATCAAGCTTCTTACATCTTTATTCATTCTGGTTTGATTAGAATCAAGAAGAAATTACCAAATCTCCAAACAGGGTAAACTGGATTCACTTCAGTTAAAAGTGGGATAACTTCTTCATCATAACTCCTATGATATTGATTCAAATTCAGGGTGATTATCCACTAATTTATGAGTCCAAATAGAGCTTCTTACATCTTCATTCATTATTGTTTGATTAGAATCAAGAAAAAATTGCCAGCTCTCCAAACAGGGCAAACTGGAATCACTTCGGTTAAAAGTGGGATAAATTCTTCATCATAACTCCTATGATTGAGTCAACTTCAGGGTGATTCTACACTGATTTATGATTCCAAATCAAGCTTCTTACATCGTGATTCATTCTGGTTTTATTAGTATGAAGAAGAAATTACCAAATCTCCAAACACGGCAAACTGGAATTACTTTGGTTAAAAGTGGGATAACTTCTTCATCATAACTCCAATGATATTGATTCAACTTCAGGATGATTCTACACTGATTTATGAGTCCAAATCAAGCTTCTTACATCTTGATTAATTCTGGTTTTATTAGTATCAACAAGAAATTGCCAAATCTCCAAACAGGGCATACTGGAATCACTTCGGTTAAAAGTGGGATAACTTCTTCATCATAACTCCAATGATATTGAATCAACTTCAGGATGATTCTACACTGAATTATGATTCCAAATAAAGCTTTTTACATCGTGATTCGTTCTGGTTTTATTAGTATCAAGAAGAAATTGCCAAATCTCCAAAAAGGGTAAACTGGATTCACTTCGGTTAACATTGGGATAACTTCTTCATCATAACTCCTATGATCTTGCTTCAACTTCAGGGTGCTTCTAAACTGATTAATGAGTCAAAATCAAGCTTCTTACATCGTTATTCATTTTGGTTTTATTAGTATCAAGAAGAAATTACAAAATCTCCAAACATGGTAAACTTGAATCACTTCGGTTAAAAGTGGAAAAACTTCTCCATCATAACTCCTATGAGCTTGATTCAACTTCAGGGTGATTCTACACTGATTTATGAGTCCAAATCAATCTTCTTACATCGTGATTCATTCTGGTTTTATTAGTATCAAGAAGAAATTGCCAAAATCTCAAAATAGGGTAAACTGGATTGACTTCGGTTAACATTGGGATAACTTCTTCATCATAACTCCTATGATCTTGCTTCAACTTCAGGGTGATTCTAAACTGATTAATGAGTCAAAATCAAGATTCTTACATCGTTATTCATTCTGGTTTTATTAGTATCAAGAAGAAATTGCAAAATCTCCAAACATGGTAAACTTGAATCACTTCGGTTAAAAGTGGAAAAACTTCTTTATCATAAGTCCAATGATATTGATTCAGCTTCAGGATGATTCTGCACTGATTTATGAGTCAAAATCAAGCTTCTTACATTTTGATTCATTCTGGTTTGATTAGAATCAAGAAGAAATTGTCAAATCTCCTAACAAGGTAAATTGGAGTCACTTCGGTTAAAAGTGGGATAACTTTTTCATCATAACTCCTATGATCTTGATTCAACTTCAGGGTGATTCTAAAGTGATTAATGAGTCCAAATCAAGCTTCTTACATCGTGATTCATTCTGGTTTTATTAGTATCAAGAAGAAATTGCCAACTCTCCAAACATGGCAAACTGGAATCACTTCGGTTAAAACTGGGATAACTTCTTCATCATAACTCCTATGATCTTGATTCAACTTCAGGGTGATTCTACACTGATTTATGAGTCCAAATCAAGCTTCTTATATCGTGATTCATTCTGGTTTTATTAGTATCTAGAAGAAATTGCAAAATCTCCAAAAAAGGTAAACTGGATTCACTTCGGTTAAAAGTGGGATAACTTCTTCATCATAACTCCTATGATATTGATTCAACTTCAGAGTGATTATCCACTGATTTATGAGTCCAAATCAAGTTTCTTACATCGTTATTCATTCTGGTTTTATTAGTATCAAGAAGAAATTGCCAAATCTCCAAAAAGGGTAAACTGGATTCACTTCGGTTAAAAGTGGGATAACTTCTTCATCATAACTCCTATGATATTGATTCAAATTCAGGGTGATTATCCACTGATTTATGAGTCCAAATAGAGATTCTTACATCTTCATTCATTCTGGCTTTATTAGTATCAAGAAGAAATTGCCAAATCTCCAAACATCGCAAACTGGAATCACTTCGGTTAAAAGTGGGATAACTTCTTCATCATAACTCTTATGATATTGATTCAACTTCAGGGTGATTCTACACTGATTTTTGAGTACAAATCAAGCTTCTTACATCGTGATTCATTCTGGTTTGATTAGAATCAAGAAGAAATTGCCAAATCTCCAAACATGGTAAACTGGAATCACTTCGGTTAAAAGTGGAAAAACTTCTTCATCATAAGTCCAATGATATTGATTCAACTTCAGGATGATTCTGCACTGATTTATGAGTCCAAATAAAGCTTCTTACATCTTGATTCATTCTGGTTTGATTAGAATCAAGAAGAAATTGTCAAATCTCCAAACAAGGTAAATTGGAGTCACTTCGGTTAAAAGTGAGATAATTTCTTCATCATAACTCCTATGATCTTGATTCAACTTCAGGGTGATTTTAATCTGATTAATGAGTCCAAATCAAGCTTCTTACATCATGATTCATTCTGATTTTATTAGTATCAAGAAGAAATTGCCAACTCTCCAAACAACGCAAACTAGAATCACTTCGGTTAAAACTGGGATAACTTCTTCATCATAACTCCTATGATATTAATTCAACTTCAGGGTGATTCTACACTGATATATGAGTCCAAATCAAGCTTCTTACATCGTGATTCATTCTGGTTTTATTAGTATCTAGAAGAAATTGAAAAATCTCCAAAAAGGATAAACTGGATTCACTTTGGTTAAAACTGGGATAACTTCTTCATCATAACTCCTATGATATTGATTCAACTTCATGGTGATTATCCACTGATTTATGAGTCCAAATCTAGTTTCTTACATCGTTATTCATTCTGGTTTTATTAGTATCAAGAAGAAATTGCCAAATCTCCAAAAAGGGTAAATTGGATTCACTTCGGTTAAAAGTGGGATAACTTCTTCATAATAACTCCTATGATATTGATTCAACTTCATGGTGATTATCCACTGATTTATGAGTCCAAATAAAGCTTCTTACATCTTGATTCATTATGGTCTGATTAGAATCAAGAAGAAATTGCCAAATCTCCAAACTGGGTAAACTGGAGTCACTTCGGTTAAAAGTGGGATAACTTCTTCATCATAACTCCTATGATCTTGTTTCAACTTCAGGGTGGTTCTACGCTGATTTATGAGTCCAAATCAAGCTTCTTACATCGTGATTCATTCTGGTTTTATTAGTATCAAGAAGAAATTTCCAAATCTCCAAACAGGATAAACTGGATTCACTTCGGTTAAAAGTGGGATAACTTCTTCATCATAACTCCTATGATATTGATTCAAATTCAGGGTGATTATCCACTGATTTATCATTCCAAATCAAGATTCTTACATCTTGATTCATTATGGTTTGATTAGAATCAAGAAGAAATTGTCAACTCTCCAAACATGACAAACT
Organism: Moricandia moricandioides; assembly: GCA_905132885.1. Lineage (NCBI taxonomy): Eukaryota > Viridiplantae > Streptophyta > Magnoliopsida > Brassicales > Brassicaceae > Moricandia > Moricandia moricandioides. The sequence continues at coordinate 23,547 of CAJHQQ010003899.1, read as the reverse complement.
GGAATCACTTCATTAAAAGTGGGATAACTTCTTCATCATATTTCCAATGATATTGATTCAACTTCAGTGTGATTCTACACTGATTTATGAGTCCAAATCAAGTTTCTTACATCTTTATTAATTCTGGATTTGATTAAAATCAAGAAGAAATTGCCAAATCTCTAAACAAGGTAAATTGGAGTCACTTTGGTTAAAAGTGTGATAACTTCTTCATCATAACTCCTACAATATTGATTAAAATTCAGGGTGATTATCCACTGATTTATGAGTCCAAATCAAGATTCTTACATCTTGATTCGTTATGGTTTGATTAGAATCAAGAAGAAATTGTCAACTCTCCAAACAGAGCAAACTGGAATCACTTCGGTTAAAAGTGGGATAACTTTTTCATCATAACTCCTTTGATCTTGATTCAAATTCAAGGTGGGGTGATTCTAAACTGATTTATTAGTCCAAATCAAGATTCTTACATCGTGATGTTATAAAATGAAGAACCGAGTGAAGAACCAGAGAGAAAGAGAGTAAACTCGAGAGAGAGAGAGAGGTATACTCGAAACTAAGAGAGAGAGAGTGAAGAAGGACTTGTTTCCTTAGGTTAAAGTGTGAATCGGTTACAAGCATAAATAGGCAAGTTGCCTATACATAAAATGAATAAACTAAGCTTTCCTAAGTACATAAAATAATAAACTAAAGGACTCTGCTCGAGGGAGGTGGTCTGATCAAGGTGAGAAAGTGACATGTCCTCAACGGTTCAACCCTTAAAAGGAGCATGTGATCTTTCTAATTTAAATCATCCTTTCTTGCCTCTAAATATCTCCAACGGTCTCTTCTTTCTTCTGGCATGAACCGAGGGCGAGTTTGAACTTGCCTTGCCTCCTAACACACGTTAGGTTGAGCTGAGGTGCCTTATGAGTCAAGTATTGTACGGACATACTTGTAACTCAAGTAAGTTCAACTCTGCTTCTCCTTCACTTGTTTCCGGATCCTTTCTTCTTCTTATTTGATTATTTACTTTGTCAATACTCCCCCTCAAGCTTAGCCATACAACATGGTTAAGCTTGGAGACCATGAGCACATCCCTCATTAAAACCTTTGTGTGTAAAACCCACTGGGATAAAACCACACAAGGAAAAAGAGTAGATGTTTCATGGCTGAGGGGATCATGATATGGATAAGTCTATGAGTCCCAACCTTGGATGTATGAACTCACAGACTTTAGTGCTTGCCCCCTTGGTAAAGATGTCTGCTAGTTGATCTTCACTTCTGGTATAGCAAGGTAGAATGATCTTCTGTTCCACAGCTTGCCTTACTTTATGACAATCCACTTCAATATGCTTTGTTCTTTCATGGAACACCGAGTTTGATGCTATGTGTATGACAGCCTGATTATCACAATGCATAGTGATAGGAGTAGTGGTTTCAATGCCCAAGTCTAGGAGTAGATTCCTGATCCAAATGAGCTCACTTGTCAGCTTCCTCATTGACCTATATTCTGCCTCAGCACTTGAACATGACACCACCTTTTGCTTCTTGCTCTTCCAAGTTACTAAGTTGCCTCCAATGAATGTGCAATAGCCTGATGTGGACCTCCTGTCTATTCTATCACCAGCCCAATCAGCATCACAATAGCCAATCAGCATCACTTAGGGTGATTATCCAATGATTTATGTGTCCAAATAAATCTTCTTACATCGTGATTCGTTCTGGTTTGATTAGAATCAAGAAGAAATTGTAAAATTTACAAACATGGTAAACTGGAATCACTTCGGTTAAAAGTAGGATAACTTCTTCATCATAACTACTATGATCTTGATTCAACTTCAGGGTGATTCTACACTGATTTATGAGTCCAAATCAAGCTTCTTACATCGTGATTCATTCTGGTTTTATTTGTATCAAGAAGAAATTGCCAAATCTCCAAACAGGGTAAACTGGAATCACTTCGGTTAAAAGTGGGATAACTTCTTCATCATAACTCCTATGATATTGATTCAACTTCAGGGTGATTATCCACTGATATATGAGTCCAAATAAAGCTTCTTACATCTTGATTCATTCTGGTCTGATTAGAATCAAGAAGAAATTGCCAAATCTCCAAACTGGGTAAACTGGAGTCACTTCGGTTAAAAGTGGGATAACTTCTTCAACATAACTCCTATGATCTTGCTTCAACTTCAGGGTGGTTCTACACTGATTTATGAGTCCAAATCAAGCTTCTTACATCGTGATTCATTCTGGTTTTATTATTATCAAGAAAAAATTGCCAACTCTCCAAACAGGGCAAACTGGAATCACGTCGGTTAAAAGTGGGATGATTTCTTCATCATAACTCTTATAATATTGATTCAAATTTAGGGTGATTATCCAATGATTTATGTGTCCAAATAAATCTTCTTACATCGTGATTCATTCTGGTTTGATTAGAATCAAGAAGAAATTATAAAATTTACAAACAGGGTAAACTGGAATCACTTCGGTTAAAAGTAGGATAACTTCTTCATCATAACTCCTATGATATTGATTCAACTTCAGGGTGATTATACACTGATTTATGAGTCCAAACCAAGCTTCTTAAATCGTGAATCATTCTGCTTTGATTAGAATCAAGAAGAAATTACCAAATGTCAAAACAGGGTAAACTGGAATCACTTCGGTTAAAAGTAGGATAACTTCTTTATCATAACTCTTATGATATTGATTCAACTTCAGGGCGATTATCCACTGATTTATGAGTCCAAATAAATCTTCTTACATCGTGATTCAATCTGGTTTGATTAGAATCAAGAAGAAATTACAAAATCTCCAAACATGGTAAACTTGAATCACTTCGGTTAAAAGTGGAAAAACTTCTTCATCATAAGTTCAATGATATTGATTCAACTTCAGGATGATTCTGCACTGATTTATGAGTCCAAATCAAGCTTCTTACATTTTGATTCATTCTGGTTTGATTAGAATCAAGAAGAAATTGTCAAATCTCCAAACAAGGTAAATTGGAGTCACTTCGGTTAAAAGTGGAAAAACTTCTTCATCATAAGTCCAATGATATTGATTCAACTTCAGGATGATTCTGCACTGATTTATGAGTCCAAATCAAGCTTCTTACATCTTTATTCATTCTGGTTTTGATTAGAATCAAGAAGAAATTGCCAAATTGCCAAATCTCCAAACAAGGTAAATTGGAGTCACTTCGGTTAAAAGTGGGATAACTTCTTCATCATAACTCCTATGATCTTGATTCAACTTCAGGGTGATTCTACACTGATTTATGAGTCCAAATCAATCTTCTTACATCGTGATTCATTCTGGTTTTATTAGTATCCAGAAGAAATAGCCAAATCTCTAAAAAGGGTAAACTGGATTCACTTTGGTTAAAAGTGGGATAACTTCTTCATCATAACTCCTATGATATTGATTCAACTTCAGAGTGATTATCCACTGATTTATGAGTCCAAATCAAGTTTCTTACATCGTTATTCATTCTGGTTTTATTAGTATCAAGAAGAAATTGTCAAATCTCCAAAAAGGGTAAACTGGATTCACTTCGGTTAAAAGTGGGATAACTTCTTCATCATAACTCCTATGATATTGATTCAACTTCATGGTGATTATCCACTGATTTATGAGTCCAAATAAAGCTTCTTACATCTTGATTCATTCTGGTCTGATTAGAATCAAGAAGAAATTGCCAAATCTCCAAACTGGGTAAACTAGAGTCACTTCGGTTAAAAGTGGGATAACTTCTTCATCATAAGTCCAATGATATTGATTCAACTTCAGGATGATTCTTCACTGATTTATGAGTCCAAATCAAGCTTCTTACATCTTTATTCATTCTGGTTTTGATTAGAATCAAGAAGAAATTGCCAAATTGCCAAATCTCCAAACAAGGTAAATTGGAGTCACTTCGGTTAAAAGTGGGATAACTTCTTCATCATAACTCCTATGATATTGATTCAACTTCAGGGTGATTATCCACTGATTTATGAGTCCAAATAAGGCTTCTTACATCTTGATTAATTCTGGTCTGATTAGAATCAAGAAGAAATTGCCAAATCTCCAAACTGGGTAAACTGGAGTCACTTCGGTTAAAAGTTGGATAACTTCTTCATCATAACTCCTATGATCTTGCTTCAACTTCAGGGTGGTTCTACACTTATTTATGAGTCCAAATCAAGCTCCTTATATCGTTATTCATTCTGGTTGTATTAGTATCAAGAAGAAATTGCCAAATCTCCAAACTGGGTAAACTATAGTCACTTCGGTTAAAAGTGGGATAACTTCTTCATCATAACTACTATGATCTTGATCCAAATTCAGGGAGATTCTAAACTGATTTATGAGTCCAAATAAAGCTTCTTACATCGTGATTCATTCTGGTTTTATTTTTATCAAGAAGAAATTGCCAAATCTCCAAACAGGGTAAACTGGAATCACTTCGGTTAAAAGTGGGATAACTTCTTCATCATAACCACTATGATCTTGCTTCAACTTCAGGGTGATTCTACACTTATTTATGAGTCCAAATCAAGCTTCTTACATCGTGATTCATTCTGGTTTTATTAGTATCGAGAATAAATTCCTAAATCTCCAAACAGGACAAACTGGAATCACTTCGGTTAAAAGTGGGATAACTTCTTCATCATAAGTCCAATGATATTGATTCAACTTCAGGATGATTCTGCACTGATTTATGAGTCCAAATCAAGCTTCTTACATCTTTATTCATTCTGGTTTTGATTAGAATCAAGAAGAAATTGCCAAATTGCCAAATCTCCAAACAAGGTAAATTGGAGTCACTTCGGTTAAAAGTGGGATAACTTCTTCATCATAACTCCTATGATCTTGATTCAACTTCAGGGTGATTCTACACTGATTTATGAGTCCAAATCAAGATTCTTACATCGTGATTCATTCTGTTTTAATTAGTATCCAGAAGAAATAGCCAAATCTCCAAAAAGGGTAAACTGGATTCACTTTGGTTAAAAGTGGGATAACTTCTTCATCATAACTCCTATGATATTGATTCAACTTCAGGGTGATTATCCACTGATTTATGAGTCCAAATAAAGCTTCTTACATCTTGATTCAATCTGGTTTGATTAGAATCAAGAAGAAATTGCCAAATCTCCAAACTGGGTAAACTGGAGTCACTTCGGTTAAAAGTTGGATAACTTCTTCATCATAACTCCTATGATCTTGCTTCAACTTCAGGGTGGTTCTACACTTATTTATGAGTCCAAATCAAGCTCCTTATATCGTTATTCATTCTGGTTGTATTAGTATCAAGAAGAAATTGCCAAATCTCCAATCTGGGTAAAATAGAGTCACTTCTGTTAAAAGTGGGATAACTTCTTCATCATAACTACTATGATCTTGATCCAAATTCAGGGAGATTCTTAACTGATTTATGAGTCCAAATCAATCTTATTACATCGTGATTCATTATGGTTTTATTAGTATCAAGTAGAAATTGCCAAATCCCCAAACAGGGTAAACTGGAATAACTTCGGTTATAAGTGGGATAACTTCTTCATCATAGCTCCTATGATCTTGCTTCAACTTCAGGGTGATTCTACACTGATTTATGTGTCCAAATCAAGCTTCTTACATCGTGATTCATTCTGGTTTTATTAGTATCAAGAATAAATTCCCAAATCTCCAAACAGGGCAAACTGGAATCACTTCGGTTAAAAGTGGGATAACTTCTTCATCATAAGTCCAATGATATTGATTCAACTTCAGGATGATTCTGCACTGATTTATGAGTCCAAATCAAGCTTCTTACATCTTTATTCATTCTGGTTTTGATTAGAATCAAGAAAAAATTGCCAAATTGCCAAATCTCCAAACAAGGTAAATTGGAGTCACTTCGGTTAAAAGTGGGATAACTTCTTCATCATAACTCCTATGATCTTGATTCAACTTCAGGGTGAGTCTATACTTATTTATGAGTCCAAATTAAGCTTCTTACATCGTGATTCACTCTGGTTTTATTAGTATCAAGAAGTAATTTCCAAAACCCCAAACAGGGTAAACTGGAATCACTTCGGTTAAAAGTGGGATAACTTCTTCATCATAACTCCTATGTTCTTGCTTCAACTTCAGGGTGATTCTACACTGATTTATGTGTCCAAATCAAGCTTCTTACATCGTGATTCATTCTGGCTTTATTAGTATCAAGAATAAATTCCCAAATCTCCAAATAGGGTAAACTGGAATCACTTCGATTAATAGTGGGATAACTTCTTCATCATAAGTCCAATGATATTGATTCAACTTCAGGATGATTCTGCACTGATTTATGAGTCCAAATCAAGCTTCTTACATCTTTATTCATTCTGGTTTTGATTAGAATCAAGAAGAAATTGCCAAATTGCCAAATCTCCAAACAAGGTAAATTGGAGTCACTTCGGTTAAATGTGGGATAATTTCTTCATCATAACTCCTATGATCTTGATTCAACTTCAGGGTGATTCTACACCGATTTATGAGTCCAAATCAAGCTTCTTACATCGTGATTCATTCTGGTTTTATTAGTATCCAGAAGAAATAGCCAAATCTCTAAAAAGGGTAAACTGGATTCACTTTGGTTAAAAGTGGGATAACTTCTTCATCATAACTCCTATGATATTGTTTCAACTTCAGAGTGATTATCCACTGATTTATGAGTCCAAATAAAGCTTCTTACATCTTGATCCATTCTGTCTTGATTAGAATCAAGAAGAAATTGTCAAATCTCCAAACTGGGTAAACTAGAGTCACTTCGATTAAAAGTGGGATAACTTCTTCATCATAGCTACTATGATCTTGATCCAAATTCAGGGAGATTCTAAACTGATTTATGAGTCCAAATCAAGCTTCTTACATCGTGATTCATTCTGGTTTTATTTGTATCAAGAAGAAATTGCCAAATCTCCAAACAGGGTAAACTGGAATCACTTCGGTTAAAAGTGGGATAACTTCTTCATCATAACTCCTATGATCTTACTTCAACTTCAGGGTGATTCTACACTGATTTATGAGTCCAAATCATGCTTCTTACATCGTGATTCATTCTGGTTTTATTAGTATCAAGAATAAATTCCCAAATCTCCAAACAGGGCAAACTGGAATCACTTTGGTTAAAAGTGGGATAACTTCTTCATCATAAGTCCAATGATATTGATTCAACTTCAGGATGATTCTTCACTGATTTATGAGTCCAAATCAAGCTTCTTACATCTTTATTCATTCTGGTTTTGATTAGAGTCAAGAAGAAATTGCCAAATTGCCAAATTTCCAAACAAGGTAAATTGGAGTCACTTCGGTTAAAAGTGAGATAACTTCTTCATCATAACTCCTATGATCTTGATTCAACTTCAGGGTGATTCTATAGTTATTTATGAGTCCAAATTAAGATTCTTACATCGTGATTCATTCTGGTTTTATTAGTATCAAGAAGAAATTGTCAAATCTCAAAACAGGACAAACTGGGATCACTTCGGTTAAAAATTGGATAACTTCTTCATCATAAGTCCAATGATATTGATTAAAATTCAGGATGATTATACACTGAGTCATGATTCCAAATAAAGCTTCTTACATCTTGATTTATTCTGGTTTGATTAGAATCAAGAAGAAATTGTCAAATCTCCAAACAGGGTAAACTGGATTCACTTCGGTTAAAAGTGGGATAACTTCTTCATCATAACTCCTATGATATTGACTCAACTTCAGGGTGATTATATAGTGATTTATGAGTCCAAATACAGATTCTTACATCTTGATTCATTCTGGTTTGATTAGAATCAAGAAAAAATTGCAAAATCTCCAAACATGGTAAACTGGAATCACGTCGGTTAAAAGTGGGATAACTTCTTCATCATAACTCCTATGATATTGATTCAACTTCAGGGTGATTATCCACTGATTTATGAGTCCAAATAAAGCTTCTTACATCTTGATTCATTCTGGTTTGATTAGAATCAAGAAGAAATTGCCAAATCTCCAAACTGGGTAAACTAGAGTCACTTCGGTTAAAAGTGGGATAACTTCTTCATCATAAGTCCAATGATATTGATTCAACTTCAGGATGATTCTGCACTGATTTATGAGTCCAAATCAAGCTTTTTACATCTTTATTCATTCTGGTTTTGATTAGAATCAAGAAGAAATTGCCAAATTGCCAAATCTCCAAACAAGGTAAATTGGAGTCACTTCGGTTAAAAGTGGGATAACTTCTTCATCATAACTCCTATGATCTTGATTCAACTTCAGGGTGATTCTACACTGATTTATGAGTCCAAATCAAGCTTCTTACATCGTGATTCATTCTGGTTTTATTAGTATCCAGAAGAAATAGCCAAATCACCAAAAAAGGTAAACTGGATTCACTTTGGTTAAAAGTGGGATAACTTCTTCATCATAACTCCTATGATATTGATTCAACTTCAGGGTGATTATCCACTGATTTATGAGTCCAAATAAAGCTTATTACATCTTGATTCATTCTGGTTTGATTAGAATCAAGAAGAAATTGCCAAATCTCCAAACTGGGTAAACTAGAGTCACTTCGGTTAAAAGTGGGATAACTTCTTCATCATAACTACTATGATCTTGATCCAAATTCATGGAGATTCTAAACTTATTTATGAGTCCAAATCAAGCTTATTACATCGTGATTCATTCTGGTTTTATTTGTATCAAGAAGAAATTGCCAAATCGCCAAACAGGGTAAACTGGAATAACTTCGGTTAAAAGTGGGATAACTTTTTCATCATAACTCCTATGATCTTGCTTCAAATTCAGGGTGATTCTACACTGATTTATGTGTCCAAATCAAGCTTCTTACATCGTGATTCATTCTGGTTTTATTAGTATCAAGAATAAATTCCCAAATCTCCAAACATGGCAAACTGGAATCACTTCGGTTAAAAGTATAAGTCCAATGATATTGATTCAACTTCAGGATGATTCTTCACTGATTTATGAGTCCAAATCAAGCTTCTTACATCTTTATTCATTCTGTTTTTTATTAGAATCGAGAAGAAATTGCCAAATTGCCAAATTTCCAAACAAGGTAAATTGGAGTCACTTCGGTTAAAAGTGGGATAACTTCTTCATCATAACTCCTATGATCTTGATTCAACTTCAGGGTGATTCTACACTTTTTTATGAGTCCAAATTAAGATTCTTACATCGTGATTCATTCTGGTTTTATTAGTATCAAGAAAAAATTGTCAAATCTCAAAACAGGGCAAACTGGGATCACTTCGGTTAAATGTTGGATAACTTCTTCATCATAACTCCAATGATATTGATTCTAATTCAGGATGATTCTAAACTGATTCATTAGTCCAAATCAAGCTTCTTACATCTTGATTTATTCTGGTTTGATTAGAATCAAGAAGAAATTGTTAAATCTCCAAACAGGGTAAACTGGATTCACTTCGGTTAAAAGTGGGATAACTTCTTCATCATAACTCCTATGATATTGACTCAACTTCAGGGTGATTATATAGTGATTTATGAGTCCAAATACAGATTCTTACATCTTGATTCATTCTGGTTTGATTAGAATCAAGAAAAAATTGCAAAATCTCCAAACATGGTAAATTGGAATCACGTCGGTTAAAAGTGGGATAACTTCTTCATCATAACTCCTATGATATTGATTCAACTTCAGGGTGATTATCCACTGACTTATGAGTCCAAATAAAGCTTCTTACATCTTGATTCATTCTGGTTTGATTAGAATCAAGAAGAAATTGTCAAATCTCCAAAACTGGGTAAACTAGAGTCACTTCGGTTAAAAGTGGGATAACTTCTTCATCATAAGTCCAATGATATTGATTCAACTTCAGGATCATTCTGCACTGATTTATGAGTCCAAATAAAGCTTCTTAAATCTTTATTCATTCTGGTTTTGATTAAAATCAAGAAGAAATTGCCAAATTGCCAAATCTCCAAACAAGGTAAATTGGAGTCACTTCGGTTAAAAGTGGGATAACTTCTTCATCATAACTCCTATGATCTTGCTTCAACTTCAGGGTGATTCTACACTGATTTATGTGTCCAAATAAAGCTTCTTACATCGTGATTCATTCTGGTTTTATTAGTATCAAGAATAAATTCCCAAATCTCCAAACAGGGCAAACTGGAATCACTTCGGTTAAAAGTGGGATAACTTCTTCATCATAAATCCAATGATATTGATTCAACTTCAGGATGATTCTGCACTGATTTATGAGTCCAAATCAAGCTTCTTACATCTTTATTCATTCTGGTTTTGATTAGAATCAAGAAGAAATTGCCAAATTGCTAAATCTCCAAACAAGGTAAATTGGAGTCACTTCGGTTAAAAGTGGGATAACTTCTTCATCATAACTCCTATGATCTTGATTCAACTTCAGGGTGAGTCTATACTTATTTATGAGTCCAAATTAAGCTTCTTACATCGTGATTCATTCTGGTTTTATTAGTATCAAGAAGAAATTGCCAAAACCCCAAACAGGGTAAACTGGAATCACTTCGATTAAAAGTGTGATAACTTCTTCATCATAACTCCTATGATCTTGCTTCAACTTCAGGGTGATTCTACACTGATTTATGAGTCCAAATCAAGCTTCTTACATTGTGATTCATTCTGATTTTATTAGTATCAAGAATAAATTCCCAAATCTCCAAATAGGGTAAACTGGAATCACTTCGGTTAAAAGTGGGATAACTTCTTCATCATAAGTCCAATGATATTGATTCAACTTCAGGATGATTCTGCACTGATTTATGAGTCCAAATCAAGCTTCTTACATCTTTATTCATTCTGGTTTTGATTAGAATCAAGAAGAAATTTCCAAATTGCCAAATCTCCAAACAAGGTAAATTGGAGTCACTTCGGTTAAAAGTGGGATAACTTTTTCATCATAACTCCTATAATCTTGATTCAACTTCAGGGTGATTCTACACTGATTTATGAGTCCAAATCAATCTTCTTACATCGTGATTCATTCTGGTTTTATTAGTATCCAGAAGAAATAGCCAAATCTCCAAAAAGGGTAAACTGGATTCACTTTGGTTAAAAGTGGGATAACTTCTTCATAATAACTCCTATGATATTGATTCAACTTCAGGTTGATTATCCACTGATTTATGAGTCCAAATAAAGCTTCTTACATCTTGATTCATTCTGGTTTTCATTAGAATCAAGAAGAAATTACCAAATTGCCATATCTCCAAACAAGGTAAATTGGAGTCACTTCGGTTAAAAGTGGGATAACTTCTTCATCATAACTCCTATAATCTTGATTCAACTTCAGGGTGATTCTACATTAATTTATGAGTCCAAATCAATCTTCTTACATCGTGATTCATTCTGGTTTTATTAGTATCCAGAAGAAATAGCCAAATCTCTAAAAAGGGTAAACTGGATTCACTTTGGTTAAAAGTGGGATAACTTCTTCATCATAACTCCTATGATATTGATTCAACTTCATGGTGATTATCCACTGATTTATGAGTCAAAATAAAGCTTCTTACATCTTGATTCATTCTGGTTTGATTAGAATCAAGAAGAAATTGCCAAATCTCCAAACTGGGTAAACTAGAGTCACTTCGATTAAAAGTGGGATAACTTCTTCATCATAACTACTATGATCTTGATCCAAATTCAGGGAGATTCTAAACTGATTTATGAGTCCAAATAAAGCTTCTTACATCGTGATTCATTCTGGTTTTATTTTTATCAAGAAGAAATTGCCAAATCTCCAAACAGGGTAAACTGGAATCACTTCGGTTAAAAGTGGGATAACTTCTTCATCATAACTCCAATGATATTGAATCAACTTCAGGATGATTCTACACTGAATTATGATTCCAAATAAAGCTTTTTACATCGTGATTCGTTCTGGTTTTATTAGTATCAAGAAGAAATTGCCAAATCTCCAAAAAGGGTAAACTGGATTCACTTTGGTTAAAAGTGGGATAACTTCTTCATCATAACTCCTATGATATTGATTCAACTTCAGGGTGATTATCCACTGATTTATGAGTCCAAATAAAGCTTCTTACATGTTGATTCATTCTGTTTTGATTAGAATCAAGAAGAAATTACCAAATCTCCAAACTGGGTAAACTAGAGTCACTTCGATTAAAAGTGGAATAACTTCTTCATCATAACTACTATGATCTTGATCCAAATTCAGGGAGATTCTAAACTGATTTATGAGTCCAAATCAAGATTCTTACATCGTGATTCATTCTGGTTTTATTTGTATCAGGAAGAAATTCCAAATCTCCAAACAGGGTAAACTGGAATCACTTTGGTTAAAAGTGGGATTTCTTCATCATAAGTCCAATGATATTGATTCAACTTCAGGATGATTCTTCACTGATTTATGAGTTCAAATCAAGCTTCTTACATCTTTATTCATTCTGGTTTTGATTAGAATCAAGAAAAAATTGCCAAATTGCCAAATCTCCAAACAAGGTAAATTGGAGTCACTTCGGTTAAAAGTGGGATAACTTCTTCATCATAACTCCTATGATCTTGATTCAACTTCAGGGTGATTCTACACTTATTTATGAGTACAAATCAAGCTTCTTACATCGTGATTCATTCTGGTTTTATTAGTATCAAGAATAAATTCCCAAATCTCCAAACAGGGCAAACTGGGATCACTTCGGTTAAAAGTTGGATAACTTCTTTATCATAACTCCAATGATATTGATTCAAATTCAGGATGCTTCTAAACTGATTCATGATTCCAAATCAAGCTTCTTACATCTTGATTTATTCTGGTTTGATTAGAATCAAGAAGAAATTGTCAAATCTCCAAACAGGGTAAACTGGATTCACTTCGGTTAAAAGTGGGATAACTTCTTCATCATAACTCCTATGATATTGACTCAACTTCAGGGTGATTATATAGTGATTTATGAGTCCAAATACAGATTCTTACATCTTGATTCATTCCGATTTGATTAGAATCAAGAAAAAATTGCAAAATCTCCAAACATGGTAAACTGGAATCACCTCGGTTAAAAGTGGAATAACTTCTTCATCATAACTCCTATGATATTGATTCAACTTCAGGGTGATTATCCACTGATTTATGAGTCCAAATAAAGCTTCTTACATCTTGATTCATTCTGGTTTGATTAAAATCAAGAAGAAATTGCCAAATCTCCAAACTGGGTAAACTAGAGTCACTTCGATTAAAAGTGGGATAACTTCTTCATCATAACTACTATGATCTTGATCCAAATTCAGGGAGATTCTAAAATGATTTATGAGTCCAAATCAAGCTTCTTGCATCGTGATTCATTCTGGTTTTATTTGTATCAAGAAGAAATTGCCAAATCTCCAAACAGTGTAAACTGAAATCACTTCGGTTAAAAGTGGGATAACTTCTTCATCATAACTCCTATGATCTTACTTCAACTTCAGGGTGATTCTACACTGATTTATGAGTCCAAGTCAAGCTTCTTACATCGTGATTCATTCTGGTTTTATTAGTATCAAGAATAAATTCCCAAATCTCCAAACAGGGCAAACTGGTATCACTTTGGTTAAAAGTGGGATAACTTCTTCATCATAAGTCCAATGATATTGATTCAACTTCAGGATGATTCTTCACTGATTTATGAGTCCAAATCAAGCTTCTTACATCTTTATTCATTCTGGTTTTGATTAGAATCAAGAAGAAATTGCCAAATTGCCAAATTTCCAAACAAGGTAATTGGAGTCACTTCGGTTAAAAGTGGGATAACTTCTTCATCATAACTCCTATGATCTTGATTCAACTTCAGGGTGAATCTATACTTATTTATGAGTCCAAATTAAGATTCTTACATCGTGATTCATTCTGGTTTTATTAGTATCAAGAAGAAATTGTCAAATCTCAAAACAGGGCAAACTGGGATCACTTCGGTTAAAAGTTGGATAACTTCTTTATCATAACTCCAATGATATTGATTCAAATTCAGGATGATTCTACACTGATTCATGAGTCCAAATCAAGCTTCTTACATCTTGATTTATTCTGGTTTGATTAGAATCAAGAAGAAATTGTCAAATCTCCAAACAGGGTAAACTGGATTCACTTCGGTTAAAAGTGGGATAACTTCTTCATCATAACTCCTATGATATTGACTCAACTTCAGGGTGATTATATAGTGATTTATGAGTCCAAATACAGATTCTTACATCTTGATTCATTCTGGTTTTATTAGAATCAAGAAAAAATTACAAAATCTCCAAGCATGGTAAACTGGAATCACGTCGGTTAAAAGTGGGATAACTTCTTCATCATAACTCCTATGATATTGATTCAACTTCAGGGTGATTATCCACTGATTTATGAGTCCAAATAAAGCTTCTTACATATTGATTCATTCTGGTTTGATTAAAATCAAGAGGAAATTGCCAAATCTCCAAACTGGGTAAACTAGAGTCACTTCGATTAAAAGTGAGATAACTTCTTCATCATAAGTCCAATGATATTGATTCAACTTCAGGATGATTCTGCACTGATTTATGAGTCCAAATCAAGCTTCTTACATCTTTATTCATTCTGGTTTTGATTAGAATCAAGAAGAAATTGCCAAATTGCCAAATCTCCAAACAAGGTAAATTGAAGTCACTTCGGTTAAAAGTGGGATAATTTCTTCATCATAACTCCTATGATCTTGATTCAACTTCAGGGTGATTCTACACCGATTTATGAGTCCAAATCAAGCTTCTTACATCGTGATTCATTCTGGTTTTATTAGTATCCAGAAGAAATAGCCAAATCTCCAAAAAGGGTAAACTGGATTCACTTTGGTTAAAAGTGGGATAACTTCTTCATCATAACTCCTATGATATTGATTCAACTTCAGGGTGATTATCCACTGATTTATGAGTCCAAATAAAGCTTCTTACATATTGATTCATTCTGTTTGGATTAGAATCAAGAAGAAATTGTCAAATCTCCAAACTGGGTAAACTAGAGTCACTTCGATTAAAAGTGAGATAACTTCTTCATCATAACTACTATGATCTTGATCCAAATTCAGGGAGATTCTAAACTGATTTATGAGTCCAAATCAATCTTCTTACATCGTGATTCATTCTGGTTTTATTTGTATCAAGAAGAAATTGCCAAATATCCAAACAGGGTAAACTGGAATCACTTCGGTTTAAAGTGGGATAACTTCTTCATCATAACTCCTATGATCTTACTTCAACTTCAGGGTGATTCTACACTGATTTATGAGTCCAAGTCAAGCTTCTTACATCGTGATTTATTCTGGTTTTATTAGTATCAAGAATAAATTCCCAAATCTCCAAACAGGGCAAACTGGTATCACTTTGGTTAAAAGTGGGATAACTTCTTCATCATAAGTCCAATGATATTGATTCAACTTCAGGATGATTCTTCACTGATTTATGAGTCCAAATCAAGCTTCTTACATCTTTATTCATTCTGGTTTTGATTAGAATCAAGAAGAAATTGCCAAATTGCCAAATTTCCAAACAAGGTAAATTGGAGTCACTTCGGTTAAAAGTGGGATAACTTCTTCATCATAACTCCTATGATCTTGATTCAACTTCAGGGTGATTCTATACTTATTTATGAGTCCAAATTAAGATTCTTACATCGTGATTCATTCTGGTTTTATTAGTATCAAGAAGAAATTGTCAAATCTCAAAACAGGGCAAACTGGGATCACTTTGGTTAAAAGTTGGATAACTTCTTTATCATAACTCCAATGATATTGATTCAAATTCAGGATGATTCTACAATGATTCATGAGTCCAAATCAAGCTTCTTACATCTTAATTTATTCTGGTTTGATTAGAATCAAGAAGAAATTGTCAAATCTCCAAACAGGGTATACTGGATTCATTTCGGTTAAAAGTGGGATAACTTCTTCATCATAACTCCTATGATATTGACTCAACTTCAGGGTGATTATATAGTGATTTATGAGTCCAAATACAGATTCTTACATCTTGATTCATTCTGGTTTTATTAGAATCAAGAAAAAATTGCAAAATCTCCAAACATGGTAAACTGGAATCACGTCGGTTAAAAGTGGGATAACTTCTTCATCATAACTCCTATGATATTGATTCAACTTCAGGGTGATTATCCACTGATTTATGAGTCCAAATAAAGCTTCTTATATCTTGATTCATTCTAGTTTTATTAAAATCAAGAAGAAATTGCCAAATCTCTAAACTGGGTAAACTAGAGTCACTTCGGTTAAAAGTGGGATAACTTCTTCATCATAAGTGCAATGATATTGATTCAACTTCAGGATGATTCTGCACTGATTTATGAGTCCAAATCAAGCTTCTTACATCTTTATTCATTCTGGTTTTGATTAGAATCAAGAAGAAATTGCCAAATTGCCAAATCTCCAAACAAGGTAAATTGGAGTCACTTCGGTTAAATGTGGGATAATTTCTTCATCATAACTCCTATGATCTTGATTCAACTTCAGGGTGATTCTACACCGATTTATGAGTCCAAATCAAGATTCTTACATCGTGATTCATTCTGGTTTTATTTGTATCCAGAAGAAATTCCAAATCTCCAAACAGGGTAAACTGGAATCACTTCGGTTAAAAGTGGGATAACTTCTTCATCATAACTCCTATGATCTTGCTTCAACTTCAGGGTGATTCTACACTTATTTATGAGTCCAAATCAAGATTCTTACATCGTGATTCATTCGGGTTTTATTAGTATCAAGAATAAATTCCCAAATCTCCAAACAGGGAAACTGGAATCACTTCGGTTAAAAGTGGGATAACTTCTTCATCATAAGTCCAATGATATTGATTCAACTTCAGGATGATTCTGCACTGATTTATGAGTCCAAATAAAGCTTCTTACATCTTTATTCATTCTTGTTTTGATTAGAATCAAGAAGAAATTGCCAAATTGCCAAATCTCCAAACAAGGTAAATTGGAGTCATTTCGGTTAAAAGTGGGATAACTTCTTCATCATAACTCCTATGATCTTGATTCAACTTCAGGGTGATTCTATACTTATTTATGAGTCCAAATTAAGCTTCTTACATCGTGATTCATTCTGGTTTTATTAGTATCCAGAATAAATTGCCAAAACCCCAAACAGGGTAAACTGGAATCACTTCGGTTAAAAGTGGGATAACTTCTTCATCATAACTCCTATGATCTTGCTTCAACTTCAGGGTGATTCTACACTGATTTATGAGTCCAAATAAAGCTTCTTACATCTTGATCCATTCTGGTGTGATTAGAATCAATAAGAAATTGCCAAATCTCCAAACTGGGTAAACTAGAGTCACTTCGGTTAAAAGTGGGATAACTTCTTCATCATAAGTCCAATGATATTGATTCAACTTC
Source organism: Moricandia moricandioides (assembly GCA_905132885.1). Taxonomy (NCBI): domain Eukaryota; kingdom Viridiplantae; phylum Streptophyta; class Magnoliopsida; order Brassicales; family Brassicaceae; genus Moricandia; species Moricandia moricandioides. Next base: position 6,187 of record CAJHQQ010003899.1, on the reverse strand, counting down.
AGGATGATTCTGCACTGATTTATGAGTCCAAATCAAGCTTTTTACATCTTTATTCATTCTGGTTTTGATTAGAATCAAGAAAAAATTGCCAAATTGCCAAATCTCCAAACAAGGTAAATTGGAGTCACTTCGGTTAAAAGTGGGATAACTTCTTCATCATAACTCCTATGATATTGATTCAACTTCAGGGTGATTCTACACTGATTTATGAGTACAAATCAAGCTTCTTACATCGTGATTCATTCTGGTTTTATTAGTATCCAGAAAAAATAGCCAAATCTCTAAAAAGGTTAAACTGGATTCACTTTGGTTAAATGTGGGATAACTTCTTCATCATAACTCTTATGATATTGATTCAACTTCAGGGTGATTATCCACTGATTTATGAGTCCAAATAAAGCTTCTTACATCTTGATTCATTCTGGCTTGATTAGAATCAAGAAGAAATTGCCAAATCTCCAAACTGGGAAAACTAGAGTCACTTCGATTAAAAGTGGTATAACTTCTTCATCATAACTACTATGATCTTGATCCAAATTCAGGGAGATTCTAAACTGATTTACGAGTCAAAATCAAGCTTCTTACATCGTGATTCATTCTGGTTTTATTTGTATCAAGAAGAAATTGCTAAATCTCCAAACAGGGTAAACTGGAATCACTTCGGTTAAAAGTGGGATAACTTCTTCATCATAACTCCTATGATCTTGCTTCAACTTCAGGGTGATTCTACACTGATTTATGAGTCCAAGTCAAGCTTCTTACATCGTGATTCATTCTGGTTTTATTAGTATCAAGAATAAATTCCCAAATCTCCAAACAGGGCAAACTGAAATCACTTTGGTTAAAAGTGGGATAACTTCTTCATCATAAGTCCAATGATATTGATTCAACTTCAGGATGATTCTTCAATGATTTATGAGTCCAAATCAAGATTCTTACATCTTTATTCATTCTGGTTTTGATTAGAATCAAGAAGAAATTGCCAAATTGCCAAATTTCCAAACAAGGTAAATTGGAGTCACTTCGGTTAAAAGTGGGATAACTTCTTCATCATAACTCCTATGATCTTGATTCAACTTCAGGTTGATTCTATACTTATTTATGAGTCCAAATTAAGATTCTTACATCGTGATTCATTTTGGTTTTATTAGTATCAAGAAGAAATTGTCAAATCTCAAAACAGGGCAAACTGGGATCACTTCGGTTAAAAGTTGGATAACTTCTTTATCATAACTCCAATGATATTGATTCAAATTCAGGATGCTTCTAAACTGATTCATGATTCCAAATCAAGCTTCTTACATCTTGATTTATTCTGGTTTGATTAGAATCAAGAAGAAATTGTCAAATCTCCAAACAGGGTAAACTGGATTCACTTTGGTTAAAAGTGGGATAACTTCTTCATCATAACTCCTATGATATTGACTCAACTTCAGGGTGATTATATAGTGATTTATGAGTCCAAATACAGATTCTTACATCTTGATTCATTCTGGTTTGATTAGAATCAAGAAAAAATTGCAAAATCTCCAAACATGGTAAACTGGAATCACGTCGGTTAAAAGTGGAATAACTTCTTCATCATAACTCCTATGATATTGATTCAACTTCAGGGTGATTATCCACTGATTTATGAGTCCAAATAAAGCTTCTTACATCTTGATTCATTCTGGTTTGATTAAAATCAAGAAGAAATTGCCAAATCTCCAAACTAGGTAAACTAGAGTCACTTCGATTAAAAGTGGGATAACTTCTTCATCATAACTACTATGATCTTGATCCAAATTCAGGGAGATTCTAAAATGATTTATGAGTCCAAATCAAGCTTCTTACATCATGATTCATTCTGGTTATATTTGTATCAAGAAGAAATTGCCAAATCTCCAAACAGGGTAAACTGGAATCACTTCGGTTAAAAGTGGGATAACTTCTTCATCATAACTCATATGATCTTACTTCAACTTCAGGGTGATTCTACACTGATTTATGAGTCCAAGTCAAGCTTCTTACATCATGATTCATTCTGGTTTTATTAGTATCAAGAATAAATTCCCAAATCTCCAAACAGGGCAAACTGGTATCACTTTGGTTAAAAGTGGGATAACTTCTTCATCATAAGTCCAATGATATTGATTCAACTTCAGGATGATTCTTCACTGATTTATGAGTCCAAATCAAGCTTCTTACATCTTTATTCATTCTGGTTTTGATTAGAATCAAGAAGAAATTGCCAAATTGCCCAATTTCCAAACAAGGTAAATTGGAGTCACTTCGGTTAAAAGTGGGATAACTTCTTCATCATAACTCCTATGATCTTGATTCAACTTAAGGGTGAATCTATACATATTTATGAGTCTAAATTAAGATTCTTACATCGTGATTCATTCTGGTTTTATTAGTATCAAGAAGAAATTGTCAAATCTCAAAACAGGGCAAACTGGGATCACTTCGGTTAAAAGTTGGATAACTTCTTTATCATAACTCCAATGATATTGATTCAAATTCAGGATGATTCTACACTGATTCATGAGTCCAAATCAAGATTCTTGCATCTTGATTTATTCTGGTTTGATTAGAATCAAGAAGAAATTGTCAAATCTCCAAACAGGGTAAACTGGATTCACTTCGGTTAAAAGTGGGATAACTTCTTCATCATAACTACTATGATATTGACTCAACTTCAGGGTGATTATATAGTGATTTATGAGTCCAAATACAGATTCTTACATCTTGATTCATTCTGGTTTTATTAGAATCAAGAAAAAATTACAAAATCTCCAAGCATGGTAAACTGGAATCACGTCGGTTAAAAGTGGGATAACTTCTTCATCATAACTCCTATGATATTGATTCAACTTCAGGGTGATTATCCACTGATTTATGAGTCCAAATAAAGCTTCTTACATCTTGATTCATTCTGGTTTGATTAAAATCAAGAAGAACTTGCCAAATCTCCAAACTGGGTAAACTAGAGTCACTTCGGTTAAAAGTGGGATAACTTCTTCATCATAAGTCCAATGATATTGATTCAACTTCAGGATGATTCTGGCACTGAATTTATGAGTCCAAATCAAGCTTCTTACATCTTTATTCATTCTGGTTTTGATTAGAATCAAGAAGAAATTGCCAAATTGCCAAATCTCCAAACAAGGTAAATTGGAGTCACTTCGGTTAAGAGTGGGATAATTTCTTCGATCATAACTCCTATGATCTTGATTCAACTTCAGGGTGATTCTACACCAATTTATGAGTCCAAATCAAGCTTCTTACATCGTGATTCATTCTGGTTTTATTAGTTTCCAGAAGAAATAGTCAAATCTCCCAAAAAGGGTAAACTGGATTCACTTTGGTTAAAAGTGGGATAACTTTCTTCATCATAACTCCTATGATATTGATTCAACTTCAGGGTGATTATCCACTGATTTTATGAGTCCAAATAAAGCTTCTTACCATATTGATTCATTCTGTTTGGATTAGAATCAAGAAGAAATTGCCAAATCTCCAAACTGGGTAAACTAGAGTCACTTCGATTAAAAGCGAGATAACTTCTTCATTCATAACTACTATGATCTTGATCCAAATTCAGGGAGATTCTAAACTGATTTATGAGTCCAAATCAATCTTCCTTACATGGTGATTCATTCTTGTTTTAATTTGTATCAAGAAGAAATTGCCAAATCTCCAAACAGGGGTAAACTGGAATCACTTCGGTTAAAAGTGGGATAACTTCTTCATCATAACTCCTATGATCTTGCTTCAACTTCAGGGTGATTCTACACTTATTTATGAGTCCAAATCAAGCTTCTTACATCGTGATTCATTCTGGTTTTATTAGTATCAAGAATAAATTCCCAAATCTCCAAGCAAGGCAAACTGGAATCACTTCGGTTAAAAGTGGGATAACTTCTTCATCATAAGTCAATGATATTGATTCAACTTCAGGATGATCTGCACTGATTTATGAGTCCAAATCAAGCTTCTTACATCTTATTCATTCTGGTTTTGATTAGAATCAAGAAGAAATTTCCAATTTCCAAACTGGGTAAACTAGGAGTGCACTTCGATTACAAAGTGGATAACTTCTTCATCATAACTACTATGATCTTTGATCCAAATTCAGGGAGATTATAAACTGCTTTTGAGTCCGAAATCCAGGAGCTTCTTTACATCGTGATTTCCATCTGGTTTTAATTTTATCAAGAGAAATTGCCAAATCTCCGAACAAGGTAAACTGGAATCACTTCGGTTAAAAGTGGGATAACTTCTTCATCATAACTCATATGATCTTGCATCAACTTCAGGGTGATTCTACACTGATTTATGATCCCAAATCAAGATTATTACATCGTGATTCATTCTGATTTTATTAGTATCAAGAATAAATTCCCAAATCTCTAAATAGGGTAAACTGGAATCACTTCGGTTAAAAGTGGGATAACTTCTTCATCATAAGTCCAAAGATATTGACTCAACCTCAGGATGATTCTGCACTGATTTTTAAGTCCAAATCAAGATTCTTACATCTTTATTAATTCTGGTTTTGATTAGAGTCAAGAAGAAATTGCCAAATCTCCAAACAAGGTAAATTGGAGTCACTTCGGTTAAAAGTGGGATAACTTCTTCATAACTCCTATGATCTTGATTCAAATTCAGGGTGATTCTATACTTATTTATGAGTCCAAATTAAGCTTCATACATCATGATTCATTCTGGTTTTATTAGTATCAAGAAGAAATTGTCAAATCTCAAAACAGGGCAAACTAGGATCACTTCGGTTAAAAGTTGGATAACTTCTTCATCATAACTCCAATGATATTGATTCAATATCAGGATGATTCTACACTGATTCATGAGTCCAAATCAAGCTTCTTACATCTTGATTTATTCTGGTTTGATTAGAATCAAGAAGAAATTGCCAAATCTCCAAACAGGGTAAACTGGATTCACTTCGGTTAAAAGTGGGATAACTTCTTCATCATAACTCCTATGATATTGACTCAACTTCAGGGTGATTATAAATTGATTTATGAATCCAAATACAGCTTCTTTCAATCTTGATTTCATTCTGGTTGATTAGAATCAAGAAAAAAATTGCAAATCTTCAAACATGGTTAAACTGGAATCACGTCGGTTAAAAAGTGGGATACTTCTTCATCATAACTCCTATGATATTGATTCAACTTCAGGGATATTATCCACTGATTTATGAGTCCAAATAAAGCTTCTTACATCTTGATTCATTCTGGTTTGATTAGAATCAAGAAGAAATTGCCAAATCTCCAAACTGGGTAAACTAGAGTCACTTCGGTTAAAAGTGGGATAACTTCTTCATCATAAGTCCAATGATATTGATTTAACTTCAGGATGATTCTGCACTGATTTATGAGTCCAAATAAAGCTTCTTACATCTTTATTAATTCTGGTTTTGATTAGAATCAAGAAGAAATTGCGAAATTGCCAAATCTCCAAACAAGGTAAACTGGAATCACTTCGGTTAAAAGTGGGATAACTTCTTCATCATAACTCCTATGATCTTGCTTCAACTTCAGGGTGATTCTACACTGATTTATGAGTCCAAATCAAGCTTCTTACATCGTGATTCATTTTGGTTTTATTAGTATCAAGAATAAATTCCCAAATCTCCAAACAGGACAAACTGGAATCACTTCGGTTAAAAGTGGGATAACTTCTTCATCATAAGTCCAATGATATTGATTCAACTTCAGGATGATTCTGCACTGATTTATGAGTCCAAATCAAGCTTCTTACATCTTTATTCATTCTGGTTTTGATTAGAATCAAGAAGAAATTTCCAAATTGTCAAATCTCCAAACAAGGTGAATTGGAGTCACTTCGGTTAAAAGTGGGATAACTTCTTCATCATAACTCCTATGATATTGATTTAACTTCAGGGTGATTCTATACTTATTTATGAGTCCAAATTAAGCTTCTTACATCGTGATTCATTTTGATTTTATTAATATCCAGAAGAAATTGCCAAAACCCCAAACAGGATAAACTGGAATCACTTCGGTTAAAAGTGGGACAACTTCTTCATCATAACTCCTATGATCTTGCTTCAACTTCAGGGTGATTCTACACTGATTTATGATTCCAAATCAAGCTTCTTACATCGTGATTCATTCTGGTTTTATTAGTATCAAGAATAAATTCTCAAATCTCCAAA
>CAJHQQ010003898.1:0-36156 GCA_905132885.1 Moricandia moricandioides | reverse complement strand
AATTTAAAATTTACAATTATTTTATTTTTGATAATTTTATTCAGTAAATGGTATTTTAGAGAGAAAATAGAAAATGTGTACAATAACAAAATGTTGAGACTCTAAACGGTCAATTGGGAATACATGGCTTTTATGTAATTAATGTAAATTGACCTAACCGGTTACATTGTAAATCGGGAAATTTAACAGTTAATGATATTTAGAGAAAAATAGCAAAAATAGAAAAAGTGTACAATACATGGGCTCTAATAATAGTAGATTCTAGTTAAAATAAAAATAGTTCAAATTTAGAATATACATTATGAAAATAGTAAACGGAGTTTTTAGTGTTTATTATTAAATTAGTATCTTTTCAAAAAATAAAAGCCCGACCAATCATCATATAGACTATTATTCACTGCCACGTTTACATTTATTCAAATTTAAAATTTAAAATCCTTTTATTTTTGATAATTTTATTCAATAAATGGTATTTTAGAGAAAAATAGCAAAATAGAAAAAGGTGTACAATATAAAATGTTTCAATTGGAAAATTTATGTAGGTTATGAAAATACATGGGCTTTTATGTAATAAAGGTAAAATTGACCTAACGGTTACATTGTAAAAGGTATAAAACAAGAGGCTTTAATCGTCGGTGAGAGCAATTTTTGTTTTTTTTCTAATTTATTTAAATATTTATTTATATTTATGCATCTAATATGATCGTGGTAAGAACGTGAATTCATCTCAATCTAGAGATTTCAAAAAAATCACTAGAGACTTCTACGTGAATAAGAATGAAATTTAGAGCTTCTAAGATATGGTGCATCACTAACAAACATTTTGTATTACTGTGACTGATGGAATAATATTTTGTATTCAAACAAAAACATCAATTTTAAAATTTTACATACCATTAATCCACGTGTGTGGACGATGACTAATAATTATATAAAAAAAGGTAGAAATTGATTTCTAATAATAGTATGTCATTATATAAGTCATTTGAATGGTACATTTTAGTTAAGATAAAAAATAGTTCAAAATTTAGAATATACATTCTAAAATAGTAAACCGAGTTTTAGTGTTTATTTTTAAATTAATATCTTTTCAAAAACAAAAGTCTGAACCAATCATAGTTGACTCTTATTCACTGCCACGTTTACATTTATTCAAATTTAAAATCATTTTATTTAAAATGATGGTCAGTCAATGGAATACCATGTCCCATTGTCATAATTTGTTCAATTGGGGACTCTAAACGGTTTCAATTGGAGAAATTTATGTATGTCACTAAAAATACATGAGCTTTTATTTAATAACAGTTAAATTGAGTTGTGAGTTCATTAATAATAGTAAACCGAGTTTTTAGTGTTTATTTTTAAATTAGTATCTTTTCAAAAACAAAAGTCTGAACCAATCACATTGACTCTTATTCACTGCCACATTTACATTATTCAAAATTTAAAATTTACAATTATTTTATTTTTGATAATTTTATTAGTAAATGGTATTTTAGAGAGAAAATAGAAAAATGTGTACAATAACAAAATGTTGAGACTCTAAACGGTTCAATTGGGAAAATACATGGGCTTTATGTAATAATGGCGTTAAATTGACCTAACGGTTACATTGTAAATCGGGAAATTTAACAGTTAATGATATTTTAGAGAAAATAGCAAAAATAGAAAAAAAGTGTACAATACATGGGCTCTAATAATAGTAGATTCTAGTTAAATAGAAAAATAGTTCAAAATTATAGATATACATTATGAAAATAGTAAACGAGCAACAGTTTTAGTGTATTTATTATTTGAAATTAGTTATCTTTTCAAAAATTAAAAGCCCGAACCAATCATATTGACGTTATTCACTGCACGTTTACATTATTCAAAATTTAAAATTAAAATCATTTATTTTGATTGAATTTATTCAGTAAATGGTATTAAGAGGTAAAACATAGTAAAATAGAAAAAGTGTACAATAATAAATGCTTTTTCAATGGGAAAATTATGTAGTTATGAAATACATGGCTTTAGGTAATAAAGGTAAAATGACTAACGCGTCACATTGTAAAAGAGATATAAAACAAGAGGCTATTAATCGTCGTGAGAGCAATTTTTGTTTTTTTTCTATTTATTAAATATTACACGATCCCTCACTATTTGATATATTATGCATCTATATGATCGTGGTAAGAACGTGAATTCATCTCAATCTAGAGATTTCAAAAAAATCACTAGAGACTTGCTACGGAATAAGAATGAAATTTAGAGCTTCTAAGATGATGGTGCATCACTAACAAACATTTTGTATACCTGTGACGATGAATAAATATTGTATTCAACAAAAACATCCTGAATTTTAAATTTTACATACAATAATCCACGCGTGTGACGAAGATGACCTAATCAATATATATATAAAAAAAGAGTAGAAATGATTCTAATAATAGTATGTCATTAGTATAAAGTCATTGAATGTACATTTTAGTTAAGATAAAAAATAGTTCAAAATTTAGAATATACATTCGAAAATAGTAAAACGATCTTTTAGTTTATTTTGTAAATAATATCGTTTCAAAAACAAAAGTTCTGAACCAATCATATTGACTCTTATCATGCCACGTTTACATTTATCAAATATTAAAATCATTTTATGTTAAAAATGTCATCAATGAATACCATCTGTCCCATTCATACTATTTTCAATGGGATCTAAACGCGTTCAATTGGGAAAATTTATGTATGTCAAAAAATACATGAGCTTTTTATTTAAAACAAGCTTAAATTAGTTGTGAGTTCATTAATAATAACTAAACCAGTTTTAGTGTTTATTTTAATTAGTATCTTTTCAAAACACAAAAGTCTGAACCAATCACAGTTGACTCTATCACTGCCAGCGATTACATTTATACAAAAATTTAAATTTACAATTATTTTATTTTTGATAATTTTATCGTAAATGTATTAGAGAGAAAATAGAAAAATCTGTTACAATAACCAAAATGTTAGAGCGACTATAAACGGTTCAATGGGAAATACATGGGCTTTATTGTAATAATGGTTAAATTGACCTAACGTTACATTGTAAATCAGGGAACATTTGAACAGTAATGATATTTTAGAGAAAAAGGAGCAAAAAATAGAAAAAAGTGACAATACATGGCGCACTAATAATATGATAGATTCTAGTTAAAATAAAAAATGTTCAAAATTTAGAATATACATTTGAAAATAGTAAACGAGTTTTTAGTGTTTATTATATTAGTATCTTTCAAAAACAAAACCGAACCAATCATATTGACTGTTATTCCACTGCCACGTTACATTTATTCAAAAATTAAAATTTAAAATCATGATAATTTTATTCAGTAAATGGTATTTTAGAGAAAAATAGTTAAAAATAGAAAAAGGTGTACAATAATAAAATGTTTCAATGGGAAAATTTATGTAGGTTATGAAAATACATGGCTTTATATAGTATATAAAAGTAAAATGACCTACGGTTACATTGTAAAAGGTATGAAAACAAGATGGCTTTAATCTCGGTGAGAGCAATTTTGTTTTTTTTTTTGACATCGCCGATTTGATCTTATTCTAAATTTATTTACAATTATTTATTTATATTTTACTGCCATCTAATATGATCGTGGTTAAGAACGTGAAGTCATCTCAATCTAGAGATTTCCAAAAATCACTAAGACTTGCTACTGAATAAGAATGAAATTTAAAGAGCTTCTAAGATGATGGTGCATCACTAACAAACCATTTTGTTTACGTGATTGATGGAATTAAATTTATTCAAATCGCGAGATTAGAGCAGCCCCGTTTCACAAAAACATTAATTATAAAATTTACATACCAATAATCCACGTGTGTGGACGATGACCTAATTATATCAAAAAAGGTAGAATTGATTTCTAATAATAGTATGTCATATATTATAAGTCATTGAAATGTACAGTTTATTAGATAAAAACTAGTTCAAAATTTAGAATACACATTCTGAAAATAGAAACCAGTTTTAGTGTTTATTTTAAATAATATCTTACAGAAACTGAAATCTGAACCAATCATATTGATCTTCTATTTCACTGCCACGTTACATTATTCAAAATTTAAAATCATTTTATTTTAAAATTGATGGTCAGTCTAATGAATACCATTGTCCCTATTTCAGAATTTGGTTCAATTGGGACTCTTAAACGTTCAATTCGCGAGGAAAATTTATGTATGTCATAAAAAATACAGAGCTTTTATTTGAATAACAGTAAATTTGAGTGTGCATTCACTTAATAATAGTAAACCGATTTTTAGTCGCTTTATTTTTAAATTCAGTCATCTTTTCAAAAACAAAAGTCTGAACCAATCACATGACTCTTATTCACTGCCAACATTTAACATTTATTCAATTTAAAATTTACAATTATTTTATTTTGAAATTTTATTCAGTAAATGGTATCGTTTAGAGAGATAAAGAGAAAAAAATGTGACAATAACAAAATGTGGAGACTCTAATAAACGCGCTTTCATATTGGGAAAATACATGGGCTTTTATGTAAATAATGAGTTAAATTACCTAACCGCTTACATTGTTAAAATCGCGGAAATTTAAACAGTTAATGAGATTTTAGAGAAAAATAGGCAAAATAAAAAAAGTGACAAACATGGGCTCTCAATAATAGTAGATTCTAGTTAAAAGAAAAATAGTTCTAAATATTATAGAATATATCATTATGAAAATATAAACGATTTTTAGTGTTTATTATTAAATTAGTATCTTTTCAAAAATAAAACCCCGAACCAATCATATTGACTTTATTCAGCATGCCCACGTTTACAATGGATTCAAAATTAAAATTTAAAAATTCATTTATTTTATAATTTATTCCAGTAAATGGTAAACTGAAACAAGTCGAGACCAGGAATTTTAAAAAATAGTAAAAATAGAAAAAGGATGTACAATAATAAAATGGTTTCCAATTGGGAAAAATTTATGTAGGTTAGGAAAATACATGGCAGCTTTTATGAAAAAGGTAAAATTGACCTAACGCGTACATTGTAAAAGTATAAAAACAAGAAACTTTAAATCGTGGGTGAGAGCCAAATTTTGATTTTTTTTCTAATTTATTAAATATTTTACTTTATATTTATGCGTCTAATATGACGTGGGTAAGAACGTGAATTCATCTCAATCTAGAATTCAAAAAAAATCACTAGAGACCTTGCTACAGTGAATAAGAAGAAATTTAGAGGCTTCTAAGATGATTGTGCGATCAACTTAACAAAAACATTTTGATACGTGTACTGATGAAATAATATTTTGTATTCAACACAAAAAACATCCAATTCTAAAAATTTTACATACCAATAATCCACGTGTGTGGACGATGACCTAATAATTATATAAAAAGGTAGAAATTGATTTCTAATAATAGTAGATCATTATATAATTCATAGAATGTACATTCTAGTTAAGATAAAAATAGTTCAAAATTTAGAATATACATTCTGAAAATAGTAAACCGAGTTTTTAGTGTTTATTTTTAAATTAGTATCTTTTCAAAAACAAAACTTCGAACCAATCATATTGACTCTATCACTGCCACGTTAACATTCATTCAAATTAAAATCATCTTTAAGTGTTTAAATGCATGTCCAGTCAATGAATACCACTGTCCCGCAGAGTCATAATTGGTCGAAATTGGACCCTAACGGCTCAATTGCGAGAAAATTTAGTGTATGTCCTAAAATACATGGCTTTTAGTTCAAAAACAGTTTAAATGAGTGGTGAGTTCATATAATAAATAGTAAACCAGGTTTTTAGTGTTTATTTTACAATTAGTATGTCTTTTCAAAAAAAAAGTGCTAACCAATCACATTGACTCTTAATTCCACTGCCACATTTACATTTATCAAAATTTAAAATACAATTTATTTATTTTGAATAATTTTATTCAGTAAATCGTATTTTAGTGCATTCTTACATGCCGCCTCGGTTCCTTAGCTATCTGCGCAGCAGCACAGAGAAAATAGAAAAAATGTGACAATAACACAAAATGTTGGAGACGCTAAACCGTCAATTGGGAAAAAACATGGGCTTATTATGTAATAATGCGTAAATTGATCCCCTAACGGTACATTGTAAAAATCGGGAATTTAACAGGTTAATGAATTTGAGAAAAATCTAGCAAAAATAGGAAAAAAGGTACAATAACAGCTCTAATAATAGATAGATTACTAGTTAAAATAAAAATAGTTCAAAATATAGAAATCACATTATGAAAATAGTCAAACCGAGTTTTATGTTTATTATTAAATAGTATCCTTTTCAAAAATAAAACCCGAAACCCAACAATATGACTGTTATCACTGCCACGTTACATTTATTCAAAAGGTTAAAATTTAAAATCATTGTTATTTTGATTAATTTTATCAGTAAATGGTATTTTAGTAGAAAATAGTAAAAATAGAAAAAGGTGTACAATAAATAAAAGTTTCAATGGAAAATTTATGAGGTAAAAATACATGGCTTTATGTATATAAAGGTAAAAATAACTACGGTACATTGTAAAATTATAAAACAGAAGGCCTTTAATCGTTGGGAGAGCAATTTTGTTTTTTTATCTAATTTATTAAATATTTATGTATATTTATGCATCTAATATGATCTGCGACCGGTAGCAGAACGCGAATTCATCTCCTCAATCTAGAGATTTCAAAAAAATCACTAGAGACTGCTACTCTGAATAAGAATGAAATAGAGCTTCTAAGCATGATGGTAGCATCACTAACAAACATTTTTTTATTACTGGACTGATGCGAATAATATTTTATCAAACAAAAAACATCCAATTTTACAAATTTTACATTACCAATCAATCCACGTGTGTGGACGCAGACCTAATAATTATATAAAACACCGTAGAAATTGATTTGCTAAAATAGTAATTCATTATATAAGTCATTTGAATGTACATGTTAGTTAATGATAGAAATAGTTCAAATTTAGAATTACATTCTGAAAATACGTAAACCGAGTTTTTAGTGTTTATTTTTAAATTAATATCTGTTCAAAAACAAAAGTCTGAACCAATTCATATTGACCTTATTCAAACGACCACCTTTACATTCAATTCAAAAATTTAAAATCATTCTTATTTTTAAAATGATATGTCAGTCAAGAATACCATTGTACCATTGTCATAATTGGTTCAATTGGACTGCTAAACCGTTCCAATTGGAGAAAATTATGTATTCATAAAAATGTACATGAGCTTTTATTAATAACAAGTTAATTGAGTGTGATCATTAATAATCTAGTAAAACCGATTTTTAGTTTTATTTTAACATTAAGTATCTTTTCAAAAAACAAAAGTCTGAACCAATCACATGACTCTTATTCACGCCACATTACATTATATTCCAAAATTTAAAAATTTTACAATATTTTATTTTTTGAAATTTTATTCAGTAAATGTATTTTAGAAGAGAAAATAGAAAAATGCTGACAAATAACAAAATTTGCAACTCTAAACGGTCAATTGGAAACTACATGGGCCTCTGCAGTTTTATGTAATAATGGTTAATTACCTACGTTAAATTGTAAACGGGAAATTTAACAGTTAATATATTTAGAGAAAAATAGCAAAAATAGAAAAATGTTACAATACATGGCTCGTAAATAATATAGATTCTAGTAAAATAAAAATAGTCAAAATTTAGAATATACCTCATATGAAAAATAGTAAACGAAGTTTATTGTTATTATAAATTAGTATCTTTTCAAAAAAAAAACCCGAACCAATCATATTGACGTTTATCACTTGCCACGTTTACACTTTATTCAAAATTTAAAATTAAAATCATTTTACTTTTTGATAATTTATCAGTTAAGGTATTTAGAGAAAAATAGTAAAAATAGAAAAAAGGTGTACAATAAAAAATGTTTCAAGTGGGAAAAATTTATGTAGTTTGAAACATGGGCTTTATGTAAAAAGGTAAAATTGAACCCTTAACCGGTTACATTGTAAAATATAAAACAAGAGGCTTTAATCGTCGGTGATAGCCAATTTTGTTTTTTTTTCTAATTTATTAAAATATTTATTTATATTTAGCGTTCACGGTGTCGATCGCCTTACTGCCTAATTCTCACTGGCCAGTACCATGCTCTGCAATAGACCGCCCTAGACTGTTCCTTGCACTGGACTTGTGGGGCATCTAATATGATCGTGGGGTACAGAACGTGAATCATCTCAACTCTAGAGCATTTCAAAAAAATCACTAGAGACTTTGCTACGCAGTGAATAAGAATGATAATTTAGACCTTCTTAAGATATGTGCAACACTAGACAAACATTTGTATTACTGCGACTCTGATGAATAATCATTCTGTATTCAAACAAAAACATCAATTTTTAAAATATTACATACCAATAATCCACGAGTGCTCGTGGACGCATGACCTGAATAATATATATAAAAAAGGTAGAAATTGATTTCGAATAATAGTATGTCATTATAGTAAGTCATGAATGCACATTTTTAGTTAAGATAAAAAATAGTTCAAAATTTAGAATATACATTCTGAAAATAGTAAACGAGGTGTTAGTGTTTATTTTGAACAATTAATATCTTTTTCACAAAACAATAAGTACCGATACCAATTCATATTGACTCTATTCTACTGCCACGTTACATTTATCAAAATTTTTGAAAATCATCTATTATTTTAAAATGATGTGTCAGTCAATGAATACCATTGTGCACCATTGTTCATAATTTGTTCAATGGGGACTCTAAACTGCGTTCAATGGAGAAAATTAATGTATTCATAAAAATACATGAGCTTTTATATTAAAACAGTTAAAATTGAGTGGTGAGTCATAATAATAGTAAACCGAGTTTTTAGTGTTATTTTAAGATTATATCTTTCAAAAAACAAAAGTGCCCGAACCAAATCCATATTGACTCTATACTCATGCCCACATTTACCATTTATTCAAAATTTAAAATTTACAATTACTGATTGGGTCGAGTTTTCATGGACTGATCAGTCCATACGTACTGTCCGGACGGACTGATCAGTCCGTGTACTGATTTTGGCCGAGTTTTCATGGACTGATGACCCAAGTCCCGAGTTTTCATGAAACTGATGGGTCGTCCGGGACAGTCCGGATGGACTGATCAGTCCATCATGTACTGATTGGGTCGAGTTTTCATGGACTGATCAGTCCATACGTACTGTCCGGACGGACTGATCAGTCATTGTACTGAGTTTGGCCGAGATTTCATGGACTGATGACCCAAGTCCCGAGTTTTCATGAACTGATGGGTCATCCGGGACAGTCCGGATGGACTGATCAGTCCATCATGTACTGATTGGGTCGAGTTTTCATGGACTGATCAGTGCATACGTACTGTCCGGACGGACTGATCAGTCCGTGTACTGAGTTTGGCCGAGTTTTCATGGACTGATGACCCTAGTCCCGAGTTTTCATGTACTGATGGGTCATCCGGGAACAATAATTTAAGCCAACCTTAACAATTTCCTCTAGATAGGTACGCAACACAGACCCCAGATCCAGTCAACGAGCATTAGTTTGCTCGTGAAGCAACTGAGAAGGATAGGTGGTTTGACGTTGGGTGCGGGAGCACAGAGCCATCAAACACTAGCTATCCAATCACCACTCATGCACCGTACGTTCCTTGCCCCGCTAACATCAATCTTTCCAACCACTCTCGAGATGAAAATCAGAAGAGCAACTGGAAGACGGACGAAACCAGGACAAGTCCACACAAGCGCGAAAAAATCAGGGGCAAAAACGGGTCCGCCGGAAAAGTTGCCGGAAAAGTCGCCGGAAAAGTCACCGGTGACAGTCCCGGCCATCGGACCCCAACCCAACCATCCGATCATGCTGCACCAAGCACTCGGACATATCCCACACCCAGTCCGACTCCCACCCTCAGGATAGGCACAGAGAGTGCCTACCCCTTATATATACAAAACACTTTTTTTCAGACTTTCACCAGTAGACATTGACTTTGTTCCGGGAGGAAAATCGATGTAAAAAGAAAAAATACATCGAATTTGAATCTGATTTTTTGCATGCTTCATAAGCATGGTTAAAGCTATTTTCTGGTAAATTTTCATAATTTTCCAATGCTTCTAACCACCTCATTTGCACGCTACAATGCCCGGGCTCTCATGGTCTTAACGGATGCCTATATAAACTTTTGATTGAAACTTGACATCCTAAAGTGACTCCAGTTTACCATGTTTGGAGATTTGGCAATTTCTTCTTGATTCTAATCAAACCATAATGAATCATGATGCAAGAAGCTTTATTTGGACTCCTAAATCAGTGTAGAATCATCCTGAATTTGAATCAATTTCATTGGAGTTATGATGAAGAAGTTATCACACTTTTAACCGAAGTGATTCCAGTTTGCCCTATTAGGAGATTTGACAATTTCTTCTTGATACTAATAAAACCAGAATGAATCACGATGTAAGAAGCTTGATTTGGACTCATAAATCAGTGTAGAACCACCCTGAATTTGAAGCAAGATCATAGGAGTTATGATGAAGATGTTATCCCACTTTTAACCGAAGTGATTCCAGTTTGCCTTATTTGGAGATTTGGCAATTTCTTCTTGATTCTAATCAAAACATAATGTATCACGATGTAAGAAGCTTGATTGGGAATAATAAATCAGTGGATAATCACCCTGAATTTGAATCAATATCATAGGAGTTATGATGAAGAAGTTATCCCTCTTTTAACCGAAGTGAATCCAGTTTATCCTGTTTGGAGATTTGGCAACTTCTTCTTGATTCAAATAAAACCAGAATGAATCAAGATGTAAGAATATTTATTTGGACTCATAAATCATTGTAGAATTATCTTGAAGTTGAATCAATATCATTGGTCTTATGATAAAGAAGTTATCCTACTTTTAACCGAAGTGATTCCAGTTTGCCCTATTAGGAGATTTGGCAATTTCTTCTTGATACTAATAAAACCAGAATGAATCACGATGTAAGAAGCTTGATTTGGACTCATAAATCAGTGTAGAACCACCCTGAATTTGAAGCAAGATCATAGGAGTTAGGATGAAGAAGTTATCCCACTTTTAACCGAAGTGACTCCAGTTTACCATGTTTGGAGATTTGGCAATTTCTTCTTGATTCTAATCAAACCAGAATGAATCAAGATGTAACAAGTTTTATTTGGATTCATAAATCTGTGGATAATCATCCTGAGGTTGAATCAAGATCATAGGTGTTATGATGAAGATGTTATTCCACTTTTAACCGAAGTGGCTCAAGTTTACCCTGTTTGGAGATTTGGCAACTTCTTCTTGATTCAAATAAAACCATAATGATGAGAACCTCCCAAGGATGATGCACTCTAAGTTGGTGAGGGGATAAGCTTTGCATCCAAGAGACTGTGAAATCTCAATAGATCAAAGGATGTGGATTGAATGGCACACAAAGGTTGCGGAAATTCCTTTGATTCACCAGTGGATCGATTCTCTAGATATTACACACCAAAGAAATCGAAAGCTTGCTGGATATGACACACCAACAAGGAATGGATAGAGAGATGGATTGAGAGACGCCACAAAGATCTGTGAAAGGATCTATGATAAGTCTAGACCAGCCATGAACATAGATATGACACACCATGAACATGGAGTTCCAAAATTTACAAGACATCACATCTTGAAAGAGAGAAACTTCTCTAATCTTTACTAAAAACAAAACTTATTTTATTTCAATGGAGATTACAACTTATTTATAGGAAACTAAACTTGCTCACAAAGCTAGTTATTTAATAGTCTAGGAAATCACAAAACAATGCATGGAGGAGAGAGAAGCTTTCTATGCAATTTATTCTCCAATTTTTGTCACTCTTTTTAGACAGCAAGGAAACCACTTGATTTTGGATCTTCTTGGGCTTGGAACTTGATAAAAATGGGCTGGACATGTTAGCTAACATCATGGGCTAATTTCTGAATGTCTTTCATGGCCATAACTTCATATATGAGCCCAAGATCACATCACATAATGAATCAAGATGTAAGAATCTTTATTTGGACTCATAAATCATTGTAGAATTATCCTGAAGTTGAATCAATACCATTGGTCTTATGATAAAGAAGTTATCCCACTTTTAACCGAAGTGATTGCAGTTTGCCCTGTTTGGAGATTTGGCAATTTATTCTTGATATTAATAAAACCAGAATGAATCACGATGTAAGAAACTTGATCTGGACTCATAAATCAGTTTATAATCATCCTGAAGTTGAATCAATATCATTGGAGTTATGATGAAGAAGTTATCCCACTTTTAACCGAAGTGATTCCAGTTTGCCCTGTTTGGAGAGTTGGCAATTTCTTCTTGATTCTAATCAAACCATAATGAATCATGATGTAAGAAGCTTTATTTGGACTCCTAAATAAGTGTAGAATCATCCTGAATTTGAATCAATTTCATTGGAGTTATGATGAAGAAGTTATCACACTTTTAACGGAAGTGATTCCAGTTTGCCCTAATAGGAGATTTGGCAATTTCTTCTTGATACTAATAAAACCAGAATTAATCACGATGTAAGAAGCTTGATTTGGACTCATAAATAAGTGTAGAACCACCCTGAATTTAAAGCAAGATCATAGGAGTTATGATGAAGAAGTTATCCCACTTTTAACCGAAGTGACTCCAGTTTACCATGTTTGGAGATTTGGCAATTTCTTCTTGATTCTAATCAAACCATAATGAATCATGATGTAAGAAGCTTTATTTGGACTCCTAAATCAGCGTAGAATCATCCTGAATTTGAATCAATTTCATTTGAGTTAGGATAAAGAAGTTATCACACTTTTAACCGAAGTGATTCCAGTTTGCCATATTAGGAGATTTGACAATTTCTTCTTGATACTAATAAAACCAGAATGAATCACGATGTAAGAAGCTTGATTTGGACTCATAAATCAGTGTAGAACCACCCTGAATTTGAAGCAAGATCATAGGAGTTATGATGAAGAAGTTATCCCACTTTTAACCGAAGTGACTCCATTTTACCATGTTTGGAGATTTGGCAATTTCTTCTTGATTCTAATCAAACCAGAATGAATCAAGATGTAAGAAGCTTAATTTGGAATCATAAATCCGTGGATAATCACCCTGAAGTTGAATAAATATCATAGGAGTTATGATGAAGATGTTATTCCACTTTTAATCGAAGTGATTCCAGTTTACCATGATTGAAGATTTGGCAATTTCTTCTTGTTTCTAATCAAACCATAATGAATCAAGATGTAAGAATCTTTATTTGGACTCATAAATCAGTGTAGAATCATCCTGAAGTTGAATCAATATCATTGGACTTACGATGAAGAAGTTATCCCACTTTTAACTGAAGTGATCCCAGTTAACCCTGTGTGGAGATTTGGCAATTTATTCTTGATACTATTAAAACCAGAATGAATCACGATGTAAGAATCTTGATTTGGAATCATTGATAAATGTAGAATGACCCTGGAGTTGAATCAATATCATAGGAGTTATGATGAAGAAGTTATCTCACTTTTAACCGAAGTGATTTCAGTTTGCCTTATTTGGAGATTTGGCAATTTCTTCTTAATACTAATAAAACAAGAATGAAACAATATATAAGAAGCTTGATATGGACTCATAAATCAGTTTATAATCACCCTGAAGTTGAATCAAGTTTATAGGAGTTATGATGAAGAAGTTATCCCACTTTTAACTGAAGTGATTCCAGTTTGCCCTATTAGGAGATTTGGCAATTTCTTCTTGATACTAACAAAACCAGAATGAATCACGATGTAAGAAGCTTGATTTGGACTCATAAATCAGTGTACCTGAAGTTGAAGCAAGACCATAGGAGTTATGATGAAGAAGTTATCCCACTTTTAACCGAAGTGACTTCAGTTTACCCCGTTTGTAGATTTGGCAATTTCTTCTTGATTCTAATCAAACCAGAATGAATCAAGATGTAAGAAGCTTTATCTGGACTCATAAATAAGTGGATAATCACACTGAAGTTGAATCAATATCATAGGAGTTATGACGAATATGTTATTCCACTTTTAACCGAAGTGATTCCAGTTTACCATGTTTGGAGATTTGGCAATTTCTTCTTGATTCTAATCCAAACAGAATGAATCAAGATGTAAGAATATTGATTTGGACTCATAAATCAGTGTATAATCATCCAGAAGTTGAATCAATATCATTGGACTTAAGATGAAGAAGTTATCCCACTTTTAACCGAAGTGATCCCAATTAACCCTCTTTGGAGATTTGGAAAATTCTTCTTGATTCTAATCAAACCAGAATGAATCAAGATGTAAGAATCTCTATTTGGACTCATAAATCAGTTTAGAATCATCCTGAAGTTGAATCAATATGATTGGACTTATGATTAAGAAGTTATCCCACTTTTAACCAAAGTGACTCCAGTTTACCCTGTTTGGAGATTTAGCAATTTCTTCTTGATTCTAAACAAACCAGAATGAATCAAGATGTAAGAACCTTGATTTGGACTCATAAATCAGTGGAGAATCATCCTGAAGTTGAATCAATATCATAGGTGTTATGATGAAGAAGTTATCACACTTTTAACCGAAGTGATTCCAGTTTGCCCTATTTGGAGATTTGGCAATTTCTTCTTGATACTAATAAAACTAGAATGAATCACGATGTAAGAAGCTTGATTTGGAATCATAAATCAGTGTAGAATCACCTTGAAGTTGAATCAAGATCATAGGAGTTATAATGAAGACGTTATCCCACTTTAAACCGAAGTGATTCCAGTTTGCCCTGTTTGGAGAGTTGGCAATTTCTTCTTGATTCTAATCAAACCATAATGAATCGAATTGTAAGAAGCTTAATTTGGACTTATAAATCAGTGGATAATCACCCTGAATTTGAATCAATATCATAGGAGTTATGATGAAGAAGTTATCCCACTTTTAACCGAAGTGAATCTAGTTTACCCTGTTTGGAGATTTGGTAATTTCTTCTTGATACAAATAAAACCAGAATGAATCACGATGTAAGAAGCTTGATTTGGACTCATAAATCAGTGTAGAATCACCCTGAAGTTGAATCAAGATCATAGGAGTTATGATGAAGAAGTTATCCCACTTTTAACCGAAGTGATTCCAGTTTGTCTTGTTTGGAGATTTGGCAATTTCTTCTTGATACTAATAAAACCAGAATGAATCACGTTGTAAGAAGCTTTATTTGGACTCATAAATCAGTGTAGAAATACCCTGAAGTTGAATAAAGATCATAGGAGTTATGATGAAGAAGTTATCCCAGTTTTAACCAAAGTGACTCCAGTTTATCTTGTTTGGAGATTTGGCAATTTCTTCTTGATTCTAATCAAACCATAATGAATAAAGATGTAAGAAGCTTGATTTGAACTCATAAATCAGTGTAGAATAATCCTGAAGTTGAATCAATATCATTGGAGTTATGATGAAGAAGTTATCCCAGTTTTAACCAAAGTGACTCCAGTTTACCTTGTTTGGAGATTTGGCAATTTCTTCTTGATTCTAATCAAACCATAATGAATAAAGATGTAAGAAGCTTTACTTGGACTCATAAATCAGTGTACAATAATCCTGAAGTTGAATCAATATCATTGGTGTTATGATGAAGAAGTTATCCCACTTTTAACCGAAGTGACTCCAGTTTACCCTGTTTCGAAATTTGGCAATTTCTTCTTGATTCTATTCAAAACAGAATGAATCAAGATGTAAGAAGCTTCATTTGGACTCATAAATCAGTGTAGAATCATCCTGAAGTTGAATCAATATCATTGGACTTATGATGAAGAGGTTATCCCACTTTTAACCGAAGTGATACCAGTTAACCATGTTTAGAGATTTGGCAATTTATTCTTGATTCTAATCAAACCAGAATGAATCAAGATGTAAGAATCTTGATTTGGAATCATAAATCAGTGTAGAATCATCCTGAAGTTGAATCAATATCATTGGACTTATGATTAAGAAGTTATCCCACTTTTAACCGAAGTGACTCTAGTTTTCCCTGTTTGGAGATTTAGCAATTTCTTCTTGATTCTAATCAAACCAGAATGAACCAAGATGTAAGAACCTTGATTTCGACTCATAAATCAGTGGAGAATCATCCTGAAGTTGAATCAATATCATAGGAGTTATGATGAAGAAGTTATCCCACTTTTAACCAAAGTGATTCCAGTATGCCCTATTTGGAGATTTGGCAATTTCTTCTTGATACTAATAAAACTAGAGTGAATCACGATGTAAGAAGCTTGATTTGGACTCATAAATCAGTGTAGAATCACCCTGAAGTTGAATCAAGATCATAGGAATTATGATGAAGAAGTTATCCCACTTTTAACCGAAGTGAATCCAGTTTACCCTTTTTGGAGATTTGACTATTTCTTCTTGATTCTAATCAAACCAAAATGAATGAAGATGTAAGAATCTTTATTTGGAGTCATAAATCAGTTTAGAATCACCCTGATTTTGAATCAAAATTATAGGAGTTTTGATGAAGAAGTTATCTCACTTTTAACCGAAGTGACTCCAGTTTACCATGTTTGGAGATTTGGCAATTTCTTCTTGATTCTAATCAAACCAGAATGAATCAAGATGTAAGAAGCTTTATTTGGACTCCTAAATCAGTGGATAATCATCCTGAATTTGAATCAATATCATAGGAGTTATGATGAAGAAGTTATCCCACTTTTAACCGAAGTGAATCCAGTTAACCCTGTTTGGAGATTTGGCAATTTATTCTTGATACTAATAAAACCAGAATGAATCACGATGTAAGAAGATTGATTTGGACTCATTAATCAGTGTAGAATCACCCTGGAGTTGAATCAATATCATAGGAGTTATGATGAAGTAGTTATCCCACTTTTAACCGAAGTGACTCCAGTTTACCCTTTTTGGAGATTTAGCAATTTCTTCTTGATTCTAATCAAACCAGAATGAATCAAGATGTAAGAAGTTTTATTTGGACTCATAAATCAGTGGATAATCACCCTGAAGTTGAATCAATATCATAGGTGTTATGATGAAGAAGTTATCCCAATTTTAACCTAAGTGAATCAAGTTTACCCTGTTTGGAGATTTGGTAATTTCTTCTTGATACTAATAAAACCAGAATGAATCACGATGTAAGAAGCTTGATTTGGACTCATAAATCAGTGTAGAATCCTGAAGTTGAATCAAGATCATAGGAGTTATGATGAAGAAGTTATCCCACTTTTAACCGAAGTGATTCCAGTTTGTCTTGTTTGGAGATTTGGCAATTTCTTCTTGATACTAATAAAACCAGAATGAATCACGTTGTAAGAAGCTTTATTTGGACTCATAAATCAGTGTAGAAATACCCTGAAGTTGAATAAAGATCATAGGAGTTATGATGAAGAAGTTATCCCACTTTTAACCGAAGTGACTCCAGTTTACCCTGTTTCTAGATTTGGTAATTTCTTCTTGATTCTAATCAAACAATAATGAATAAAGATGTAAGAAGCTTGATTTGGACTCATAAATCAGTGTAGAATAATCCTGAAGTTGAATCAATATCATTGGAGTTATGATGAAGAAGTTATCCCACTTTTAACCGAAGTGATTTCAGTTTTCCTATTTGGAGATTTGGCAATTTCTTCTGAATACTAATAAAACAAGAATGAACCACGATGTAAGAAGCTTGATTTGGACTCATAAATCAGTTTATAATCACCCTGAAGTTGAATAAAGATCATAGGAGTTATGATGAAGAAGTTATCCCAATTTTAACCGAAGTGACTCCAGTTTATCCTGTTTGGAGATTTGGCAATTTCTTCTTGGTTCTAATTAAACCAGAATGAATCAAGATGTAAGAAGATTTATTTGGACTCATAAATCCGTGGATAATCATGCTGAAGTTGAATCAAGATCATAGGAGTTATGATGAAGATGTTATTCCATTTTTAACCGAAGTGATTCAAATTTACCCTGTTTGGAGATTTGGCAACTTCTTCTTGATTCAAATCAAACCAGAATGAATCAAGATGTAAGAATATTTATTTGGACTCATAAATCATTTTAGAATCATCCTGAAGTTGAATCAATATCATTGGACTTATGATGAAGAAGTTATCCCAGTTTTAACCAAAGTGATTCCAGTTTGCCTTGTTTGGAGATTTGACAATTTATTCTTGATACTAATAAAACTAGAATGAATCACGATGTAAGAATCTTGATTTGGACTCATAAATCAGTGCATAATCACCCTGAAGTTGAATCAAGATCATAGGAATTATGATGAAGAAGTTATCCAACTTTTAACCGAAGTGATTCCAATTTGCCCTGTTTGGAGAGTTGGCAATTTCTTCTTGATTCTAATCAAACCATAATGAATCAAGTTGTAAGAAGCTTTATTTGAACTCATAAATCAGTGGATAATCACCCTGAAGTTGAATCAATATCATAGGAGTTATGATGAAGAAGTTATCCCACTTTTAACCGAAGTGACTCCAGTTTACCCTGTTTGGAGATTTGGCAATTTCTTCTTGATTCTATTCAAACCAGAATGAATCAAGATGTAAGAAGCTTGATTTGGACTCATAAATCAGTGTAGAATCATCCTGAAGTTGAATCAATATCATTGGAGTTATGATGAAGAAGTTATCCCACTTTTAACCGAAGTGATTCCAGTTTACCCTTTTTGGAGATTTGACTATTTCTTCTTGATTCTAATCAAACCATAATGAATAGAATTGTAAGAAGCTTAATTTGGACTTATAAATCAGTGGATAATCACCCTGAATTTGAATCATTATCATAGGAGTTATGATGAAGAAGTTATCCCAATTTTAACCGAAGTGAATCAAGTTTACCCTGTTTGGAGATTTGGTAATTTCTTCTTGATACTAATAAAACCAGAATGAATCACGATGTAAGAAGCTTGATTTGGACTCATAAATCAGTGTAGAATCACCCTGAATTTGAATCAAGATCATAGGAGTTATGATGAAGAAGTTATCCCACTTTTAACCGAAGTGATTCCAGTTTGTCTTGTTTGGAGATTTGGCAATTTCTTCTTGATACTAATAAAACCAGAATGAATCACGTTGTAAGAAGCTTTATTTGGACTCAATAAATCAGTGTAGAATACCCTGAAGTTGAATAAAGATCGTAGGAGTTTATGATGAAGAAGTTATCCCACTTTTAACCGAAGTGATTCCAGTTTGCCTTGTTTGGAGATTTGGCAATTTATTCTTGATATTAATACAACCAGATTGAATCAAGATGTAAGAATATTGATTTGGACTCATTAATCAGTGTAGAATCACCCTGAATTTGAATCAAGATCATAGGAGTTATGATGAAGAAGTTATCCCAGTTTTAACCAAAGTGACTCCAGTTTACCCTGTTTGGAGATTTGGCAATTTCTTCTTGATTCTAATCAAACTATAATGAATAAAGATGTAAGAAGCTTGATTTGGACTCATAAAACAGTGTAGAATAATCCTGAAGTTGAATCAATATCATTGGTGTTATGATGAAGAAGTTATCCCACTTTTAACTGAAGTGACTCCAGTTTACCCTGTTTGGAGATTTGGCAATTTCTTCTTGATTCTATTCAAAACAGAATGAATCAAGATGTAAGAAGCTTCATTTGGACTCATAAATCAGTGTAGAATCATCCTGAAGTTGAATCAATATCATTGAACTTATGATGAAGAGGTTATCCCACTTTTAACCGAAGTGATCCCAGTTAACCATGTTTAGAGATTTGGCAATTTATTCTTGATTCTAATCAAACCAGAATGAATCAAGATGTAAGAATCTTGATTTGGACTCATAAATCAGTGTAGAATCATCCTGAAGTTGAATCAATATCATTGGACTTATGATTAAGAAGTTATCCCACTTTTAACCGAAGTGACTCTAGTTTACCCTGTTTGGAGATTTAGCAATTTCTTCTTGATTCTAATCAAACCAGAATGAACCAAGATGTAAGAACCTTGATTTCGACTCATAAATCAGTGGAGAATCATCCTGAAGTTGAATCAATATCATAGGAGTTATGATGAAGAAGTTATCCCACTTTTAACCGAAGTGATTCCAGTTTGCCCTATTTGGAGATTTGGCAATTTCTTCTTGATACTAATAAAACTAGAGTGAATCACGATGTAAGAAGCTTGATTTGGACTCATAAATCAGTGTAGAATCACCCTGAAGTTGAATCAAGATCATAGGAATTATGATGAAGAAGTTATCCCACTTTTAACCGAAGTGACTCCAGTTTACCCTTTTTGGAGATTTGGCTATTTCTTCTTGATTCTAATCAAACCAAAATGAATGAAGATGTAAGAATCTTTATTTGGAGTCATAAATCAGTTTAGAATCACCCTGATTTTGAATCAAAATTATAGGAGTTATGATGAAGAAGTTATCCCACTTTTAACCGAAGTGACTCCAGTTTACCATGTTTGGAGATTTGGCAATTTCTTCTTGATTCTAATCAAACCAGAATGAATCAAGATGTAAGAAGCTTTATTTGGACTCATAAATCAGTGGATAATCATCCTGAATTTGAATCAATATCATAGGAGTTATGATGAAGAAGTTATCCCACTTTTAACCGAAGTGAATCCAGTTAACCCTGTTTGGAGATTTGGCAATTTATTCTTGATACTAATAAAACCAGAATGAATCACGATGTAAGAAGATTGATTTGGACTCATTAATCAGTGTAGAATCACCCTGGAGTTGAATCAATATCATAGGAGTTATGATGAAGTAGTTATCCCACTTTTAACCGAAGTGACTCCAGTTTACCCTTTTTGGAGATTTAGCAATTTCTTCTTGATTCTAATCAAACCAGAATGAATCAAGATGTAAGAAGTTTTATTTGGACTCATAAATCAGTGGATAATCACCCTGAAGTTGAATCAATATCATAGGAGTTATGATGAAGAAGTTATCCCAATTTTAACCGAAGTGAATCAAGTTTACCCTGTTTGGAGATTTGGTAATTTCTTCTTGATACTAATAAAACCAGAATGAATCACGATGTAAGAAGCTTGATTTGGACTCATAAATCAGTGTAGAATCACCCTGAAGTTGAATCAAGATCATAGGAGTTATGATGAAGAAGTTATCCCACTTTTAACCGAAGTGATTCCAGTTTGTCCTGTTTGGAGATTTGGCAATTTCTTCTTGATACTAATAAAACCAGAATGAATCACGTTGTAAGAAGCTTGATTTGGACTCATAAATCAGTGTAGAAACACCCTGAAGTTGAATAAAGATCATAGGAGTTATGATGAAGAAGTTATCCCACTTTTAACCGAAGTGACTCTAGTTTACCCTGTTTCGAGATTTGGCAATTTCTTCTTGATTCTAATCAAACAAGAATGAATAAAGATGTAAGAAGCTTGATTTGGACTCATAAATCAGTGTAGAATAATCCTGAAGTTGAATCAATATCATTGGAGTTATGATGAAGAAGTTATCCCACTTTTAACCGAAGTGATTCCAGTTTTCCTATTTGGAGATTTGGCAATTTCTTCTGAATACTAATAAAACAAGAATGAACCACGATGTAAGAAGCTTGATTTGGACTCATAAATCAGTTTATAATCACCCTGAAGTTGAATAAAGATCATAGGAGTTATGATGAAGAAGTTATCCCAATTTTAACCGAAGTGACTCCAGTTTACCCTGTTTGGAGATTTGGCAATTTCTTCTTGATTCTAATTAAACCAGAATGAATCAAGATGTAAGAAGATTTATTTGGACTCATAAATCAGTGGATAATCATGCTGAAGTTGAATCAAGATCATAGGAGTTATGATGAAGATGTTATTCCATTTTTAACCGAAGTGATTCAAATTTACCCTGTTTGGAGATTTGGCAACTTCTTCTTGATTCAAATCAAACCAGAATGAATCAAGATGTAAGAATATTTATTTGGACTCATAAATCATTTTAGAATCATCCTGAAGTTGAATCAATATCATTGGACTTATGATGAAGAAGTTATCCCACTTTTAACCGAAGTGATTCCAGTTTGCCTTGTTTGGAGATTTGACAATTTATTCTTGATATTAATACAACCAGAATGAATCACGATGTAAGAAGATTGATTTGGACTCATTAATCAGTGTAGAATCACCCTGAAGTTGAATCAAGATTATAGGAGTTATGATGAAGAAGTTATCCCACTTTTAACCGAAGTGATTCCAGTTTGCCCTGTTTGGAGATTTGGCAATTTCTTCTTGATACTAATCAAACCAGAATGAATCAAGATGTAAAAGCTTGATTTGGACTCATAAATCAGTTTAGAATCATCCTGAAGTTGAATCAATATCATTGGAGTTATGATGAAGAAGTTATCCCACTTTTAACCGAAGTTACTCCAGTTTACCCTGTTTGGAGATTTGAGCAATTTCTTCTTGATTCTAATCAAACAAGAATGAATCAAGATATAAGAAACTTGATTGGAATCATAAATCAGTATAGAATCATCCTGAAGTTGAATCAATATCATTGGAGTTATGATGAAGAAGTTATCCCACTTTTAACCGAAGTGATTCCAGTTTGCCCTATAGGGAGATTTGGTAATTTCTTCTTGATACTAATAAAACTAGAATGAATCACGATGTAAGAATCTTGATTTGGACTCATAAATCAGTGTAGAATCACCCTGAAGTTGAATCAAGATCATAGGAGTTATGATGAAGAAGTTATCCCACTTTTAACCGAAGTGATTCCAGTTTGCCCTGTTTGGAGATTTGGCAATTTCTTCTTGATTCTAATCAAACCAGAATGAATCAAGTTGTAAGAAGCTTTATTTGGACTCATAAATCAGTGATAATCACCCTGAATTTGAATCAATATCATAGGAGTTATGATGAAGAAGTTATCCCACTTTTAACCGAAGTGAATCCAGTTTACCCTGTTTGGAGATTTGGCAATTTCTTCTTGATACTAATAAACCAGAATGAATCACGATGTAAGAAGCTTGATTTGGACTCATAAATCAGTGTAGAAATCATCCTGAAGTTGAATCAATATCATAGGAGTTATGATGAAGAAGTTATCCCACTTTTAACCGAAGTGAATCCAGTTTACCCTGTTTGGAGATTTGGCAATTTCTTCTTGATAATAATAAAACCAAGAATGAATCACGATGTAAGAAGATTGATTTGGACTCATTAATCAGTGTAGAATCACCCTGGAGTTGAATCAATATCATAGGAGTTATGATGAAGTAGTTATCCCACTTTTAACCGAAGTGACTCCAGTTTACCCTTTTTGGAGATTTAGCAATTTCTTCTTGATTCTAATCAAACCAGAATGAATCAAGATGTAAGAAGTTTATTTGGACTCATAAATCAGTGGATAATCACCCTGAAGTTGAATCAATATCATAGGAGTTATGATGAAGAAGTTATCCCAATTTTAACCGAAGTGAATCAAGTTTACCCTGTTTGGAGATTTGGTAATTTCTTCTTGATACTAATAAAACCAGAATGAATCAAGATGTAAGAAGCTTGATTTGGACTCATAAATCAGTGTAGAATCACCCTGAAGTTGAATCAAGATCATAGGAGTTATGATGAAGAAGTTATCCCACTTTTAACCGAAGTGATTCCAGTTTGTCCTTGTTTGGAGATTTGGCAATTTCTTCTTGATACTAATAAAACCAGAATGAATCACGTTGTAAGAAGCTTTATTTGGACTCATAAATCAGTGTAGAAATACCCTGAAGTTGAATAAAGATCATAGGAGTTATGATGAAGAAGTTATCCCACTTTTAACCGAAGTGACTCCAGTTTACCCTGTTTCTAGATTTGGTAATTTCTTCTTGATTCTAATCAAACAAGAATGAATAAAGATGTAAGAAGCTTGATTTGGAATCATAAATCAGTGTAGAATAATCCTGAAGTTGAATCAATATCATTGGAGTTATGATGAAGAAGTTATCCCACTTTTAACCGAAGTGATTCCAGTTTTCCTATTTGGAGATTTGGCAATTTCTTCTGAATACTAATAAAACAAGAATGAACCACGATGTAAGAAGCTTGATTTGGACTCATAAATCAGTTTATAATCACCCTGAAGTTGAATAAAGATCATAGGAGTTATGATGAAGAAGTTATCCCAATTTTAACCGAAGTGACTCCAGTTTACCCTGTTTGGAGATTTGGCAATTTCTTCTTGATTCTAATTAAACCAGAATGAATCAAGATGTAAGAAGATTTATTTGGACTCATAAATCAGTGGATAATCATGCTGAAGTTGAATCAAGATCATAGGAGTTATGATGAAGAGGTTATTCCATTTTTAACCGAAGTGATTAAATTTACCCTGTTTGGAGATTTGGCAACTTCTTCTTGATTCAAATCAAACCAGAATGAATCAAGATGTAAGAATCTTTATTTGGACTCATAAATAATTTTAGAATCATCCTGAAGTTGAATCAATATCATTGGACTTATGATGAAGAAGTTATCCCACTTTTAACCGAAGTGATTCCAGTTTGCCTTGTTTGGGGATTTGACAATTTATTCTTGATATTAATACAACCAGAATGAATCACGATGTAAGAAGATTGATTTGGACTCATTAATCAGTGTAGAATCACCCTGAAGTTGAATCAAGATTATAGGAGTTATGATGAAGAAGTTATCCCACTTTTAACCGAAGTGACTCTAGTTTTCCCTGTTCGGAGATTTAGCAATTTCTTCTTGATTCTAATCAAACCAAAATGAACCAAGATGTAAGAACCTTGATTTCGACTCATAAATCAGTGGAGAATCATCCTGAAGTTGAATCAATATCATAGGAGTTATGATGAAGAAGTTATCCCACTTTTAACCGAAGTGATTCCAGTTTGCCCTATTTGGAGATTTGGCAATTTCTTCTTGATACTAATAAAAATAGAGTGCATCACGATGTAAGAAGCTTGATTTGGACTCATAAATCAGTGTAGAATCACCCTGAAGTTGAATCAAGATCATAGGAATTATGATGAAGAAGTTATCCCACTTTTAACCGAAGTGAATCCAGTTTACCCTTTTTGGAGATTTGACTATTTCTTCTTGATTCTAATCAAACCAAAATGAATGAAGATGTAAGAATCTTTATTTGGAGTCATAAATCAGTTTAGAATCACCCTGATTTTGAATCAAAATTATAGGAGTTATGATGAAGAAGTTATCCCACTTTTAACCGAAGTGACTCCAGTTTACCATGTTTGGAGATTTGGCAATTTCTTCTTGATTCTAATCAAACCAGAATGAATCAAGATGTAAGAAGCTTTATTTGGACTCATAAATCAGTGGATAATCATCCTGAATTTGAATCAATATCATAGGAGTTATGATGAAGAAGTTATCCCACTTTTAACCGAAGTGAATCCAGTTAACCCTGTTTGGAGATTTGGCAATTTATTCTTGATACTAATAAAACCAGAATGAATCACGATGTAAGAAGATTGATTTGGACTCATTAATCAGTGTAGAATCACCCTGGAGTTGAATCAATATCATAGGAGTTATGATGAAGTAGTTATCCCACTTTTAACCGAAGTGACTCCAGTTTACCCTTTTTGGAGATTTAGCAATTTCTTCTTGATTCTAATCAAACCAGAATGAATCAAGATGTAAGAAGTTTTATTTGGACTCATAAATCAGTGGATAATCACCCTGAAGTTGAATCAATATCATAGGAGTTATGATGAAGAAGTTATCCCAATTTTAACCGAAGTGAATCCAGTTTACCCTGTTTGGAGATTTGGTAATTTCTTCTTGATACTAATAAAACCAGAATGAATCACGATGTAAGAAGCTTGATTTGGACTCATAAATCAGTGTAGAATCACCCTGAAGTTGAATCAAGATCATAGGAGTTATGATGAAGAAGTTATCCCACTTTTAACCGAAGTGATTCCAGTTTGTCCTGTTTGGAGATTTGGCAATTTCTTCTTGATACTAATAAAACCAGAATGAATCACGTTGTAAGAAGCTTGATTTGGACTCATAAATCAGTGTAGAAACACCCTGAAGTTGAATAAAGATCATAGGAGTTATGATGAAGAAGTTATCCCACTTTTAACCGAAGTGACTCCAGTTTACCCTGTTTCGAGATTTGGCAATTTCTTCTTGATTCTAATCAAACAAGAATGAATAAAGATGTAAGAAGCTTGATTTGGACTCATAAATCAGTGTAGAATAATCCTGAAGTTGAATCAATATCATTGGAGTTATGATGAAGAAGTTATCCCACTTTTAACCGAAGTGATTCCAGTTTTCCTATTTGGAGATTTGGCAATTTCTTCTGAATACTAATAAAACAAGAATGAACCACGATGTAAGAAGCTTGATTTGGACTCATAAATCAGTTTATAATCACCCTGAAGTTGAATAAAGATCATAGGAGTTATGATGAAGAAGTTATCCCAATTTTAACCGAAGTGACTCCAGTTTACCCTGTTTGGAGATTTGGCAATTTCTTCTTGATTCTAATTAAACCAGAATGAATCAAGATGTAAGAAGATTTATTTGGACTCATAAATCAGTGGATAATCATGCTGAAGTTGAATCAAGATCATAGGAGTTATGATGAAGATGTTATTCCATTTTTAACCGAAGTGATTCAAATTTACCCTGTTTGGAGATTTGGCAACTTCTTCTTGATTCAAATCAAACCAGAATGAATCAAGATGTAAGAATCTTTATTTGGACTCATAAATCATTTTAGAATCATCCTGAAGTTGAATCAATATCATTGGACTTATGATGAAGAAGTTATCCCACTTTTAACCGAAGTGATTCCAGTTTGCCTTGTTTGGGGATTTGACAATTTATTCTTGATATTAATACAACCAGAATGAATCACGATGTAAGAAGATTGATTTGGACTCATTAATCAGTGTAGAATCACCCTGAAGTTGAATCAAGATTATAGGAGTTATGATGAAGAAGTTATCCCACTTTTAACCGAAGTGACTCTAGTTTTCCCTGTTCGGAGATTTAGCAATTTCTTCTTGATTCTAATCAAACCAGAATGAACCAAGATGTAAGAACCTTGATTTCGACTCATAAATCAGTGGAGAATCATCCTGAAGTTGAATCAATATCATAGGAGTTATGATGAAGAAGTTATCCCACTTTTAACCGAAGTGATTCCAGTTTGCCCTATTTGGAGATTTGGCAATTTCTTCTTGATACTAATAAAAATAGAGTGCATCATGATGTAAGAAGCTTGATTTAGACTTATAAATCAGTGTAGAATCACCCTGAAGTTGAATCAAGATCATAGGAATTATGATGAAGAAGTTATCCCACTTTTAACCGAAGTGAATCCAGTTTACCCTTTTTGGAGATTTGACTATTTCTTCTTGATTCTAATCAAACCAAAATGAATGAAGATGTAAGAATCTTTATTTGGAGTCATAAATCAGTTTAGAATCACCCTGATTTTGAATCAAAATTATAGGAGTTATGATGAAGAAGTTATCCCACTTTTAACCGAAGTGACTCCAGTTTACCCTTTTTGGAGATTTAGCAATTTCTTCTTGATTCTAATCAAACCAGAATGAATCAAGATGTAAGAAGTTTTATTTGGACTCATAAATCAGTGGATAATCACCCTGAAGTTGAATCAATATCATAGGAGTTATGATGAAGAAGTTATCCCAATTTTAACCAAAGTGAATCAAGTTTACCCTGTTTGGAGATTTGGTAATTTCTTCTTGATACTAATAAAACCAGAATGAATCACGATGTAAGAAGCTTGATTTGGACTCATAAATCAGTGTAGAATCACCCTGAAGTTGAATCAAGATCATAGGAGTTATGATGAAGAAGTTATCCCACTTTTAACCGAAGTGATTCCAGTTTGTCCTTGTTTGGAGATTTGGCAATTTCTTCTTGATACTAATAAAACCAGAATGAATCACGTTGTAAGAAGCTTTATTTGGACTCATAAATCAGTGTAGAAATACCCTGAAGTTGAATAAAGATCATAGGAGTTATGATGAAGAAGTTATCCCACTTTTAACCGAAGTGACTCCAGTTTACCCTGTTTCTAGATTTGGTAATTTCTTCTTGATTCTAATCAAACAAGAATGAATAAAGATGTAAGAAGCTTGATTTGGAATCATAAATCAGTGTAGAATAATCCTGAAGTTGAATCAATATCATTGGAGTTATGATGAAGAAGTTATCCCACTTTTAACCGAAGTGATTCCAGTTTTCCTATTTGGAGATTTGGCAATTTCTTCTGAATACTAATAAAACAAGAATGAACCACGATGTAAGAAGCTTGATTTGGACTCATAAATCAGTTTATAATCACCCTGAAGTTGAATAAAGATCATAGGAGTTATGATGAAGAAGTTATCCCAATTTTAACCGAAGTGACTCCAGTTTACCCTGTTTGGAGATTTGGCAATTTCTTCTTGATTCTAATTAAACCAGAATGGATCAAGATGTAAGAAGATTTATTTGGACTCATAAATCAGTGGATAATCATGCTGAAGTTGAATCAAGATCATAGGAGTTATGATGAAGAGGTTATTCCATTTTTAACCGAAGTGATTCAAATTTACCCTGTTTGGAGATTTGGCAACTTCTTCTTGATTCAAATCAAACCAGAATGAATCAAGATGTAAGAATCTTTATTTGGACTCATAAATAATTTTAGAATCATCCTGAAGTTGAATCAATATCATTGGACTTATGATGAAGAAGTTATCCCACTTTTAACCGAAGTGATTCCAGTATGCCTTGTTTGGGGATTTGACAATTTATTCTTGATATTAATACAACCAGAATGAATCACGATGTAAGAAGATTGATTTGGACTCATTAATCAGTGTAGAATCACCCTGAAGTTGAATCAAGATTATAGGAGTTATGATGAAGAAGTTATCCCACTTTTAACCGAAGTGACTCTAGTTTTCCCTGTTCGGAGATTTAGCAATTTCTTCTTGATTCTAATCAAACCAGAATGAACCAAGATGTAAGAACCTTGATTTCGACTCATAAATCAGTGGAGAATCATCCTGAAGTTGAATCAATATCATAGGAGTTATGATGAAGAAGTTATCCCACTTTTAACCGAAGTGATTCCAGTTTGCCCTATTTGGAGATTTGGCAATTTCTTCTTGATACTAATAAAAATAGAGTGCATCATGATGTAAGAAGCTTGATTTGGACTCATAAATCAGTGTAGAATCACCCTGAAGTTGAATCAAGATCATAGGAATTATGATGAAGAAGTTATCCCACTTTTAACCGAAGTGAATCCAGTTTACCCTTTTTGGAGATTTGACTATTTCTTCTTGATTCTAATCAAACCAAAATGAATGAAGATGTAAGAATCTTTATTTGGAGTCATAAATCAGTTTAGAATCACCCTGATTTTGAATCAAAATTATAGGAGTTATGATGAAGAAGTTATCCCACTTTTAACCGAAGTGACTCCAGTTTACCCTTTTTGGAGATTTGGCAATTTCTTCTTGATTCTAATCAAACCAGAATGAATCAAGATGTAAGAAGTTTTATTTGGACTCATAAATCAGTGGATAATCACCCTGAAGTTGAATCAATATCATAGGAGTTATGATGAAGAAGTTATCCCAATTTTAACCGAAGTGAATCAAGTTTACCCTGTTTGGAGATTTGGCAATTTCTTCTTGATACTAATAAAACCAGAATGAATCACGATGTAAGAAGCTTGATTTGGACTCATAAATCAGTGTAGAATCACCCTGGAGTTGAATCAAGATCATAGGAGTTATGATGAAGAAGTTATCCCACTTTTAACCGAAGTGATTCCAGTTTGTCTTGTTTGGAGATTTGGCAATTTCTTCTTGATACTAATAAAACCAGAATGAATCACGTTGTAAGAAGCTTTATTTGGACTCATAAATCAGTGTAGAAATACCCTGAAGTTGAATAAAGATCATAGGAGTTATGATGAAGAAGTTATCCCACTTTTAACCGAAGTGACTCCAGTTTACCCTGTTTCTAGATTTGGTAATTTCTTCTTGATTCTAATCAAACAAGAATGAATAAAGATGTAAGAAGCTTGATTTGGAATCATAAATCAGTGTAGAATAATCCTGAAGTTGAATCAATATCATTGGAGTTATGATGAAGAAGTTATCCCACTTTTAACCGAAGTGATTCCAGTTTTCCTATTTGGAGATTTGGCAATTTCTTCTGAATACTAATAAAACAAGAATGAACCACGATGTAAGAAGCTTGATTTGGACTCATAAATCAGTTTATAATCACCCTGAAGTTGAATAAAGATCATAGGAGTTATGATGAAGAAGTTATCCCAATTTTAACCGAAGTGACTCCACTTTACCCTGTTTGGAGATTTGGCAATTTCTTCTTGATTCTAATTAAACCAGAATGAATCAAGATGTAAGAAGATTTATTTGGACTCATAAATCAGTGGATAATCATGCTGAAGTTGAATCAAGATCATAGGAGTTATGATGAAGAGGTTATTCCATTTTTAACCGAAGTGATTCAATTTACCCTGTTTGGAGATTTGGGAACTTCTTCTTGATTCAATCAAACCAGAATGAATCAAGATGTAAGAATCTTTATTTGGACTCATAAATCATTTTAGAATCATCCTGAAGTTGAATCAATATCATTGGACTTATGATGAAGAAGTTATCCCACTTTTAACCGAAGTGATTCCAGTTTGCCTTGTTTGGGGATTTGACAATTTATTCTTGATATTAGTACAACCAGAATGAATCACGATGTAAGAAGATTGATTTGGACTCATTAATCAGTGTAGAATCACCCTGAAGTTGAATCAAGATTATAGGAGTTATGATGAAGAAGTTATCCCACTTTTAACCGAAGTGACTCTAGTTTTCCCTGTTCGGAGATTTAGCAATTTCTTCTTGATTCTAATCAAACCCGAATGAACCAAGATGTAAGAACCTTGATTTCGACTCATAAATCAGTGGAGAATCATCCTGAAGTTGAATCAATATCATAGGAGTTATGATGAAGAAGTTATCCCACTTTTAACCGAAGTGATTCCAGTTTGCCCTATTTGGAGATTTGGCAATTTCTTCTTGATACTAATAAAAATAGAGTGCATCATGATGTAAGAAGCTTGATTTGGACTCATAAATCAGTGTAGAATCACCCTGAAGTTGAATCAAGATCATAGGAATTATGATGAAGAAGTTATCCCACTTTTAACCGAAGTGAATCCAGTTTACCCTTTTTGGAGATTTGACTATTTCTTCTTGATTCTAATCAAACCAAAATGAATGAAGATGTAAGAATCTTTATTTGGAGTCATAAATCAGTTTAGAATCACCCTGATTTTGAATCAAAATTATAGGAGTTATGATGAAGAAGTTATCCCACTTTTAACCGAAGTGACTCCAGTTTACCATGTTTGGAGATTTGGCAATTTCTTCTTGATTCTAATCAAACCAGAATGAATCAAGATGTAAGAAGCTTTATTTGGACTCATAAATCAGTGGATAATCATCCTGAATTTGAATCAATATCATAGGAGTTATGATGAAGAAGTTATCCCACTTTTAACCGAAGTGAATCCAGTTAACCCTGTTTGGAGATTTGGCAATTTATTCTTGATACTAATAAAACCAGAATGAATCACGATGTAAGAAGACTGATTTGGACTCATTAATCAGTGTAGAATCACCCTGGAGTTGAATCAATATCATAGGAGTTATGATGAAGTAGTTATCCCACTTTTAACCGAAGTGACTCCAGTTTACCCTTTTTGGAGATTTAGCAATTTCTTCTTGATTCTAATCAAACCAGAATGAATCAAGATGTAAGAAGTTTTATTTGGACTCATAAATCAGTGGATAATCACCCTGAAGTTGAATCAATATCATAGGAGTTATGATGAAGAAGTTATCCCAATTTTAACCGAAGTGAATCAAGTTTACCCTGTTTGGAGATTTGGTAATTTCTTCTTGATACTAATAAAACCAGAATGAATCACGATGTAAGAAGCTTGATTTGGACTCATTAATCAGTGTAGAATCACCCTGAAGGTGAATCAAGATCATAGGAGTTATGATGAAGAAGTTATCCCACTTTTAACCGAAGTGATTCCAGTTTGTCTTGTTTGGAGATTTGGCAATTTCTTCTTGATGCTAATAAAACCAGAATGAATGACGTCGTAAGAAGATTTATTTGGACTCATAAATCAGTGTAGAAATACCCTGAAGTTGAATAAAGATCATAGGAGTTATGATGAAGAAGTTATCCCACTTTTAACCGAAGTGACTCCAGTTTACCCTGTTTCTAGATTTGGTAATTTCTTCTTGATTCTAATCAATCAAGAATGAATAAAGATGTAAGAAGCTTGATTTGGACTCATAAATCAGTGTAGAATAATCCTGAAGTTGAATCAATATCATTGGAATTATGATGAAGAAGTTATCCCACTTTTAACCGAAGTGATTCCAGTTTTCCTATTTGGAGATTTGGCAATTTCTTCTGAATACTAATAAAACAAGAATGAACCACGATGTAAGAAGCTTGATTTGGACTCATAAATCAGTTTATAATCACCCTGAAGTTGAATAAAGATCATAGGAGTTATGATGAAGAAGTTATCCCAATTTTAATCGAAGTGACTCCAGTTTACCCTGTTTGGAGATTTGGCAATTTCTTCTTGATTCTAATTAAACCAGAATGAATCAAGATGTAAGAAGATTTATTTGGACTCATAAATCAGTGGATAATCATGCTGAAGTTGAATCAAGATCATAGGAGTTATGATGAAGATGTTATTCCATTTTTAACCGAAGTGATTCAAATTTACCCTGTTTGGAGATTTGGCAACTTCTTCTTGATTCAAATCAAACCAGAATGAATAAAGATGTAAGAATCTTTATTTGGACTCATAAATCATTTTAGAATCATCCTGAAGTTGAATCAATATCATTGGACTTATGATGAAGAAGTTATCCCACTTTTAACCGAAGTGATTCCAGTTTGCCTTGTTTGGAGATTTGACAATTTATTCTTGATATTAATACAACCAGAATGAATCACGATGTAAGAAGATTGATTTGGACTCATTAATCAGTGTAGAATCACCCTGAAGTTGAATCAAGATTATAGGAGTTATGATGAAGAAGTTATCCCACTTTTAACCGAAGTGATTCTAGTATACCCTGTTTGTAGATTTGGCAATTTCTTCTTGATTATAATCAAAACAGAATGAATCAAGATGTAATAATCTTGATTTGGGCTCATAAATCAGTGTAGAATCATCCTGAAGTTGAATCAATATCACTGGAATTATGATGAAGAAGTTATCCCACTTTTAACCGAAGTAATTCCAGTTTGCCCTGTTTGGAGATTTGGCAATTTATTCTTGATACTAATAAAACCAGAATGAACACGATGTACAAAGCTTGATTTGGACTCATTAATCAGAGTAGAATCACCCTGAATTTGAATCAAGATCATAGGAGTTATGATGAAGAAGTTATCCCACTTTTAACCGAAGTGACTCTAGTTTACCCTGTTTGGAGATTTGACAATTTCTTCTTAATTCTAATCAAACCAGAATGAATCAAGATGTAAGAACATTGATCGGAATCTTAAATCAGTATAGAATCATCCTGAAGTTGAATCAATATCATTGGAGTTGTGATGAAGAAGTTATCACACTTTTAACCGAAGTGATTCCAGTTTGCCCTATAGGGAGATTTGGTAATTTCTTCTTGATACTAATAAAACTAGAATGAATCACGATGTAAGAATCTTGATTTGGACTCATAAATCAAGATCATAGGAATTATGATGAAGAAGTTATCCAACTTTTAACCGAAGTGATTCTAATTTGCCCTGTTTGGAGAGTTGGCAATTTCTTCTTGATTCTAATCAAACCATAATGAATCAAGTTGTAAGAAGCTTTATTTGAACTCATAAATCAGTGGATAATCACCCTGAATTTGAATCAATATCATAGGAGTTATGATGAAGAAGTTATCCCACTTTTAACCGAAGTGAATCCAGTTTACCCTGTTTGGAGATTTGGCAATTTCTTCTTGATACTAATAAAAAAAGAATGAATCACGATGTAAGAAGCTTGATTTGGACTCATAAATTAGTGTAGAATCACCTTGAAGTTGAATCAAGATCATACGAGTTATGATGAAGAAGTTATCCCACTTTTAACCGAAGTGATTCCAGTTTGTCCTGTTTGAAGATTTGGCAATTTCTTCTTGATACTAATAAAACCAGAATGAATCACGATGTAAGAAGGTTGATTTGGACTCATAAATCAGTGTAGAATCACCCTTAAGTTGAAGCAAGATCATAGCAGTTATGATAAAGAAGTTATCCAAGTTTTAACCGAAGTGATTCTAGTTTACCCTGTTTGGAAATTTGACAATTTCTTCTTGATTCTAATCAAACCAGAATGAATCAAGATGTAAGAATCTTGATTTGGACTCATAAATCAGTGTAGAATCATCCTGAAGTTGAATCAATATCATTGGACTTATGATTAAGAAGTTATCCCACTTTTAACCAAAGTGACTCTAGTTTACCCTGTTTGGAGATTTAGCAATTTCTTCTTGATTCTAATCAAACCAGAATGAATCAAGATGTAAGAACCTTGATTTGGACTCATAAATCAGTGGAGAAACATCCTGAAGTTGAATCAATATCATAGGTGCTATGATGAAGAAGTTATCCCACTTTTAACCGAATTGATTCCAGTTTGCCCTATTTGGAGATTTGGCAATTTCTTCTTGATACTAATAAAACTAGAATGAATCACGATGTAAGAAGCTTGATTTGGAATCATAAATCAGTGTAGAATCACCCTGAAGTTGAATCAAGATCATAGGAGTTATGATGAAGACGTTATCCCGCTTTTAACCAAAGTGATTCCAGTTTGCCCTGTTTGGAGAGTTGGCAATTTCTTCTTGATTCTAATCAAACCATAATGAATCGAGATGTAAGAAGCTTTATTTGGACTCATAAATCAGTGGATAATCACCCTGAAATTGAATCAATATCATAGGAGTTATGATGAAGAAGTTATCCCACTTTTAACCGAAGTGAATCTAGTTTACCCTGTTTGGAGATTTGGTAATTTCTTCTTGATACTAATAAAAACAGAATGAATCCACGATGCAAGAAGCTTGATTTGGACTCATAAATCAGTGTAGAATCACCCTGAAGTTGAATCAAGATCATAGGAGTTATGATGAAGAAGTTATCCCACTTTTAACCGAAGTGATTCCAGTTTTTCCTGTTAGGAGATTTGGCAATTTCTTCTTGATACTAATAAAACCAAAATGAATCACGTTGTAAGAAGCTTGATTTGACTCATAAATCAGTGTAGAAACACCCTGAAGTTGAATAAAGATCATAGGAGTTATGATGAAGAAGTTATCCCAGTTTTAACCAAAGTGACTCCAGTTTACCCTGTTTGGAGATTTGGCAATTTCTTCTTGATTCTAATCAAACCATAATGAATAAAGATGTAAGAAGCTTGATTTGGACTCATAAAACAGTGTAGAATAATCCTGAAGTTGAATCAATATCATTGGTGTTATGATGAAGAAGTTATCCCACTTTTAACCGAAGTGACTCCAGTTTACCCTGTTTGGAGATTTGGCAATTTCTTCTTGATTCTATTCAAAACAGAATGAATCAAGATGTAAGAAGCTTCATTTGGACTCATTAATCAGTGTAGAATCATCCTGAAGTTGAATCAATATCATTGGACTTATGATGAAGAGGTTATCCCACTTTTAACCGAAGTGATCCCAATTAACCATGTTTAGAGATTTGGTAATTTATTCTTGATTCTAATCAAACCAGAATGAATCAAGATGTAAGAATCTTGATTTGGACTCATAAATCAGTGTAGAATCATCCCTGAAGTTGAATCAATATCATGGACTTATGATTAAGAAGTTATCCCACTTTTAACCGAAGTGACTCTAGTTTACCCTGTTTGGAGATTTAGGCAATTTCTTCTTGATTCTAATCAAACCAGAATGAACCAAGATGTAAGAACCTTGATTTCGACTCATAAATCAGTGGAGAATCATCCTGAAATTGAATCAATATCAT